>JANITW010016857.1:0-10020 GCA_027564335.1 Erythroxylum williamsii | reverse complement strand
GTATCTGTGTATATGCATGAATTGGGTGAACCATCGATGATGGTTCCTCACTGAGTTCGCAAACTCACCCAAAATTGTAAATTATTTTTCAGGACCGAGAGAGTAGACTCTTAACTCCAGAGGGACTTTTCCTGCCGTGTAGATCATGTTGGCAAGAGAAGTCATGGCACACAGGTCGGTCAGCTGGCATTTTTGAGGGATGACCTAGCTAGGTTTTTGTAGTAGTTTTCTTTGAAGCTATGTACAGACAATGAAAAATTGACAGTTATGTACATTACTGTTGTTGATGTTATGAAATGAAAAAAAAATTTATGGTTTTTTAAAAATTTGTGGTTTTCATATTGATGCTGTATAATTATTGATGCCATGTGAAGTGTTAGTGATTGCTCGTAGCACACCCTTTTCGTAGGGTATGTATCGGGATGACCTACGGGCGTCCCTGTGTATACCCTATGGTAAGGAGGTGCTACAATTACATTTTCAAAAAGTTCATGAGCCTTAGGAGTCAAGTCTTGGTGTTGAAAGCCTTTAGTTGAGAAGTTGAGTCTCGGATCATTAAGTTGACGTCCTTAACGGTCGGATGGTTCGATCTTGACTAGAGTACTTGTCGACATTCCTTGGGATGTTTGGGATATCGGATAAACTAGGCTTAACCGAATTTATTTTAATTAAACAATGTCTTTTCTTTGATTTTATAGTGATAGCATGGTTGGACGAGGAAGGGGAAGTCGTCATAAGGTTAGACCTTTGCGACTATTGTGATGCATGTTCTATATAGTACCGGTAAACTCGTAAATCGTATGACTGCTAACTTATAGTGTTATAAGGTATTATGTGTGTTCTCGATAAAGATACTAAAGTGTTGATCGACACTGGCAAGGAAAGGTCTTTTGTCAGTGTGACCTTCGCTAGGGATATTAATCATCCCTCAGAGTCGTTAGATCTCCCTCTAATTGTAGTCACTCCTTTAGGAGAAAAAGTGGCTTATGATTAAGTATATATAACTTGTGATATAAAGATCGATGATGCTGGCTAGAGTTAGATCTTATTTCCCTCGATCTCTGGGATTTTAAGTTGATATTGAGGATTGACTGGTTAGAGAGGTATCGTGCCAGGGTTGACTGTTTTAAGAAAGAGGTGGAGTTTGAACCTTACGATGGAGTCCCAACTAAATTTACTAGTGACCGATGAGTATTAACGAGTTATTTGATATTAGTAATCAAGGCTAAATGGTTGATTCATTAGGGATGCCAGACATTCCTTGCACATGTGATTAACACTTTGGCATAGAGGGTTGAACTAGGTGAAGTCCCTATTGTGCGTGAGTTCCTCGATGTTTTTCCAAAGGAGTGACTTGGATTGCCACTTGATCGAAAAATTGATTTCACTTTTTAGTTGGTCCCAGGGACAACGTCAATATCTATACCACCTTATCATATGGCACAGGTAGAATTGAAAGAGTTGAAGATTCAACTACAAGAGTTATTAGACAAGGGCTTCATCAGACCAAGTCATTCACTATGGGGAGAACCAGTATTATTTGTCAAAAAGAAGGATGGGACCTTACGCTTGTATGTTGATTATCAACAGTTAAATAGGGTTGCCATCAAGAATAAATATTGGCTTCCTAGGGTTGATGATTTATTTGATCAGTTAAGAGGAGCTACAGTATTCTCAAAGATAGATTTAAGGTCTGGGTACCATCAGTTGAAGATTGATGAGAAAGATGTGCACAAGACTGCTTTCCGAACGAGGTACAGACATTATGAATTTTTAGTGATGTCGTTCAGATTGAAAAATCCACCCACAATATCTATGGATTTCATGAATAGGGTGTTCCCTCATTATTTAGATTAGTTTATCATAGTCTTCATTAATGATCTTTGTATTTACTCCAAGGATGAAGATGAGCATGCTAGACATCTCCAGATTGTGCTACAAATACTTCGCGAAAGACAATTGTATGCAAAGTTTTCAAAATGTGAATTTTGGCTGAGGAAGACTGGATTCCTTAGGCATGTGGTATCAGGAGAAGGTATTTTTGTATATCCAAAGAAAATGGAAGATATACTTGACTAAGAACAACCCATGAATGTGACAGAAGTCTGTAGCTTTCTAAAAGTAGTGATTGCCCTACCTACCCGGGGAGTAGGGTATGAGGTATATAGTGATGTCATTCACAAGAAACTTGCTATGTAATTATGCAGGCTGAACAAGTAATCACATATGCTTCTAGATAGCTGAAGAAGCATGAGGTCAATTATCCTACGCATGATTTGGAGTTGCAACAGTAGTATTTTCACTAAAGATTTAGAGACACTATCTTTATGGGGTGCTAATTTCTATAATATCAGACAGGGATCCGAGACTTACCTTACGATTTTGGGTAAAATTTCAGGAATCTTTAGGGACTAAACTGAAGTTTAGTACTACCTTCCCTCGCAAGATCGATGGTCAGTCAGAGGGGACCATTCAGACACTGGAGGACATGCTGAGAGCATATGTGATGGAATTTCAAGGGAGTTGGGATCGACATTGGTCTTTGATTGAGTTCGCTTATAATAATAGTTATCAAACAAGTATTGGTATGCTACCTTATGAAGAACTTTATGGAAGGAAGTGCAGGACTCCACTGTGTTAGGATGAGGTTGGTACAACCAAAATAGAAGGAGCTGAATTGATAGAAGTCACCACATAAAAAAAAACTCATAAACATCATAACAAAATGTACGAGTATCATAATTGAATATTAGAATAGGATATAATACTTTCAGATCAAAATATGACTTATATCATAATAGAACGTGTTTTGTATCAAATCAGAGCTTATCTCTTATCAAAACAAAACTTGTTTTGTATCAAAACATAACTTATTTTTATCAAAACTAAACATGCATCATAATGCAATATAAGTTATATTGCTAATCTCTTTTACAAAAGTGGGTAACGGGACTAGAATAGAAGATACCATGATTGGTATCTCAGAACATAAGAGACTTATGTCTCAGTATCAGAAGACACTGTTGTGTTAAATATCAGGAGACATCAAAGTATCGATATCAGGAGACACCGAAGTGTTAATATTAGGAGACACCTTAGTGTCACAGGAGCAACTGCATACCCTTCTAGGCATGCCTATTTATCCATATGTCAGAGTTAATAGTTTTAAAATAAACCATTTTAGATTTTAGAATTTCATGTAAATGATGTAGTGCATAACATATGACCTTATTCATTTGATCAAACTTAAAATGCCTTATTAATAAAAACATATGCATTAAAGCATCAATAAATGGATTGAGTCATCATATATTATGTATATTCACACAATTAAAAGGCACTTCCAATACAATCCCAATTATCAAACACCTCAGGCAATTGACAGTCTGGAATGAGCAAAATATCACAATCACATGATAGTGAAATAATGAATAAGTATGAATTCATTTCCTTACACTCAAATTGAAACCATCCATTCTCACTAAAACTTATCATGCCTTACAAACATAAGCATTTGTAATAATGCACCAATGAATACATTATCTAATTACACTTTACATGTACTCACCTAAGTTCCCAATTCTCAAACATTCATAACTAACTTGTCACTTTTACAATTTAAAACACATTTTTTTTCATAAGTATACTTCATTCCTTTAATAACTTATAAGTTTTATAATTAGATATTTTGTTATCTAATAACACCTTCTTTAAGTTATTACTTTAATTAAAAATCCAAAATCTTATACAACCTTTAACGAACTTATTCGACATCAAACTAGATTTATTTTATATCTTAATTAAGTCTAATTAAACCATTATAAAGTACCTTTGTAGCACCGCACTCCCGTAAGACCTGAACCCGACATTGATGGATGATGGCCGAATCTGTGCCTCGTGAAGGTATCGTGCTAGGGCACTCAGTCAAAAATAGGTATATTTTTTTTTTTTGATACCACAATCAAACATATTATGTGGAATTCAATCATCTAGCCCACTTTATTACATAGCCATTTGGGCCCTTTCACAAATACAATACATTTGAGTCATTTCAAAATACCAATTTATACAAAATAGAGAAATGTAATGCAGACGCGAACTGATCCTGACCTCTATCCTTCACTTGAATGTTGTTGGGATACTCCTGTTGACCTAACGGGGTATTCTTCTGATCCTGACAAATATGTGCAAATTTTAGGTGAGTTTTGTGAACTCAATGAGTGACCATCATCAATGGCTCACCCAGTCACATAACACATAATTCATAATATTTCATATCAAATACAATTTAATCATTCATATTATGCATATGCAAAGCACATGAGACCCACATTCCATTTGTTACTTTCTTGTGACCGAGTGCCTAACTATCCCATATAGGGCTCATTAATAACTGTCTCATATAGGGCTCATTGATAACTATCCCATATAAGGCTCATTAAATGTTGAGCCTGAGGCTCTGATTCACTTTTGAGCTCGAAGCTCATTTTCACTCGTCGAGCTTTAAGCTCTGATCGGTGGCTAGTTTGGTCACAACAGCCATTATGTTTCATGCATTAATGAAATGAAATGCATAACTCATATTTGCACGCTCTTATTTAATCATATTCGCTTATTATCAGACCGGAGTCCGGCATTCAACATATAGTTAAGAATTCACATTTTCACTTGCATGTGATTACACATTCTGAAAACACTTAGCAATCACTTCAATACACTTAGTTCATCCAATTCACATTCAAGTAGCACTTCAATCTCCAAGTCAACCATCATAATCATCGGACCTCCTATCCGGAAACCAACATAATCAATCACATTTACATAATCATTCAATAGTCAAATAATACAAGAATTCAAATAATAAACAATGAAGTGAGACCATCTCGGTCTACTCACCGTATGCTTCAAAAATAACATTTGTTTCCAAATTCTGGATACGCCTATATGCAAATGTTGAACTTGCACAACACAATTTATGCAATACGCAATTTACACCCGTTAAAAAACTCATTTATGCCCAAATAATTATATGGGCTATGTACAATGCATGATCAATGACAATCTCGGATATATGTTCTAGAATACATTTTATGCTCATTCCCATTTCATAATTCATATGTGTCTAATTGAACTTAGATTTACACATCATTTGTACATAATCTTTCTAAATTCTCCTTTCATTCTTTACCCTTTGCTTGTGTCTAGCTTATTCATAAGCTTACACCTCAAGAACATTTGGTTACTTTATATCATAACTCAATTTCTCGTCATCTCTTTTCTAACCTTATATGATCTTATAAAACCTAATTCCCATTCACAATTTAGCAATTCAAACTTATACACACACCTAGGCACATCGTCCATTTACATAATAATCGTAGATATATTACCCACCTAGTTTGCTCCCTTATTGTCTTAAGTTTCTAATGACACCAAAATCATTCAATTCGAGTCAGTGATTCGAAAGATACATTTCAAACATTTTTGGATTGTTCTTGTCCAAATCAGTATACTTGGCACAACTTCTATCCAAAATTTAAACATCATAGAGATTGGATTAGATTCCAATTTCTTCATACCATTTGTAGCTCCATGTCTCTAGTTTACCAAAAATCAGAAATCATCTCATTTGGAGCTCTACCAATCCAAAAATCATCAAAATAATGAGATATATTCAGTGGAATAACACCAGTTCCTATTATTTAGGAGCACACTCATTGTACCAGTCCCACATTTTTCACTTAATATTTTTCATATCACTTCATATGGCTATGATTTTTTTCAGAAATGTATATAAATATCTTACGAATCCAATGGTTCAAGAATCAAGTTATTTGGGTGACTAAAGAAGAAGTTATGGCGAAAAGAATCAAACCTGTTTTTATCCTCAATCATACTGAACCCATTTCGGGGAAACAGCCATACCTTTCTCTAGAAATTTCTGATTAAGGTGGTCTTTTGATGGTTCAAAATAGGACTTCAAGATCTACAACTTTCATGAAGATGACAAAGACAGATTGTATTTTTTGGAGGGTCAAAAATGGAACAGAAGATAGGCCAGGAAAAAACACAGAAAAAACAAAACATAGAAGAAGATGATGTTATCACAAAAGAAACAAAAAGATAGAAGAAACAAAACATAGAAGAAGATGACATCATCATAGAAGAAGAAAGATATAAAAGAAGTAAAAAATAGAGGAAGATGATGTCATCACAGAAGAAACAAAAAGGCAGAAGATACATCTTTACTCTTGAACATCTTCCTTTATAAGGACCATAACTTTCGACTTCAATATACAAAATTCACATACTATATACCGTTAGAAAGATACAAGAAATATGTATAATCTTAAGAAGGAAAATTTGCCAAAATCTATCTAGATCAATCCCAAATTTCCCCTGAAGTTTGAAGACAATTTTTACATTCGTCCACCAATGTACTGCACCCAGTTCTCACCTTAATGAAATTGTTTGAGACTCTTAGAGATAGAATTGAATTTGATGTCTTCATAAGAAATTTAGAAATATGTTTTTAATTTAATCCAAGCAAAGAATCGTCTCATTTGGATAACTAGATAAAATGTTATGGCTAACAGATCGAAGCACACTCAGTGACCATTTTCCATATCACTTCCAATTTTGTTTCCAACTCTTTCCTTATCACAACTCATACCTAGATCACTCTTTCTACTCTCTCTACTTCTCATTTTTAATAAAATCATATTTAACATCAATTATACCTGGAAGTTGTCAATGAATGCATATACTTCTTTTTTATGTACAAAGATTCAATATTTATGTACATATATGCTAACATTATGCATGAGCTAGAAAATGCATTTCCTTAATCTCTCTTTGAGCTCACATGCACTGAAATTTTGGGTCTTAACCCTTACTATGAGAATGGGATGTTACAAAGTATGTCAAGTGTACTTTGACCAAAGGCTTCTCCCACCTACCCGCTAATGATATGGAGCATCTTCATGGACTCTCCTAAGTTCATGGCTACACAAGATCCTTTTGGGAATTGTGTAGTACGTTCTATTTTGGATCCATCCAAACCATTCCAATGTCTTTATGTGTTTAATTTGTGTTGGCAAGTTTGATGATGCCTGAATTAAGTTGTTTACAAGTTGTTGATATATTGAGTACTGAAAAATATGCGTATCTTGCTTCAATATGTATTTTAAAAAGTTTTTACTTACTATCGATTATAAAATTGTTACCCACGAGTTTAAGCTCACCCCTCCATTTTTGCCCTATCTTCAGGTGAAGAGCATGAGAACGAGTAACCAAGGGTCAAGGCATCACTTCGACTTTGCATACTTTTGTATTTTAAGCTAGTTTTGTAAACCAAGGCTTTAGTTGCATTTTGAGAAAATTATGGCTTATGTATTTTTTTTATATATTTTGGGTTTTTTGAAATATTGTTATATCGTGGCTTGAAATGCACATTAAAGCCTTGTAAAACATTTATCTTTTGATAAAAATGATGTATGAATGTGTTTTACAGATGGTTTCCTAAATGGTTGAGTTTCATTTTTTCAGCCATCCATAGGGGTAAAGTTCGTATTATGAATTTGAGGGAAATTCTGAATTGATATAGGTTGAATTGGAGAAAGGTTTCTTCTAGAAAGTTGTAGGTCTTTCTTTTATCTTTCCAAAGGTATATAGCATGAGAATTTTGCACTTTGGAGTCAAAAGGTATCGTCCTTATAAGGGAAGATGTATCCTTTGCTTTTTCGCTTCTTCTGCTTTTTGTTTCTTTTGGGATGATGCGTCATCTATGTTTTGCTTCTTCTGCGATGACGTGTCGTCTGTGATGACGTGTCATCTGTGTTTTGCTTCTTCTGTGATGACGTGCCATCTGTGTTTTGCTTCTTCTTTGATGATGTGTCATCTATGTTTTGCTTCTTTTGTGATGACGTGTCATCTGTGTCTTGCTTCTTTTGTAATGACGTGTTGTCTGTGTCTTGCTTCTCCTATGATGACATGTTTTCTGTGATGATGTATCGTCAGTGATGACGTGTCATCTGTGTTTTGCTTTTTCTATGTTTGACCTTCTATTTTTTCATCTTGTTTCATTTATACCTATCTTCTACTCCATTTTTGACCCTCCAAAAAATAGAATCTATCTTTCAGGCCTCATGAAAGTTGTATATCTCGAAGTCTTCTTTCAAACCATCCAAAGAACACACAAATCCGATATCTGTAGGGAAAGTTATGACAATTTGATTCGTCTACTTTTTTCCATTCGTTTGCTTTTTCAATTAGTTTCATCTGTACCTATCTTCTACTCCATTTTTGACCCTTCATATGATAGAATCTATCTTTGATTCTTCATGAAAGTTGTAGATCTAGAAGTTTTCTTTCAAAACATCTAAATAGCATATAAATCTGATATCTTTAGGGAAAGTTATGATAATTTTTTCGATTCGTTTTCTTTTTTAATTGGTTTCATCTGTACCTATCTTCCGCTCCATTTTTGACCCTTCAGAAGATAGAGTCTATCTTTTAGATCTTCATAAAAGTTGTAGATCTAGAAGTCTTCTTTCGAACCAACTAAATAACATATAAATCTGATATCTTTAGCGAAATTTATGACAATTTTCCCGATTTATCTACTTTTTCCTATTTTTCTACTTTTTCAATTGGTTTCGTTTATACCTACCTTCTGCTTTATTTTTGAACCTTTAAAAGATAAAATTTGTCTTTTAGGTCTTCATAAAAGTTGTAGATCTTGAAGTCTTATTTCGAACCATCCAAAGAACACACTATAAGGAAAGTTATGATAATTTTTCCCATTCATCTGCTTTTTCATTTGGTTTCATTTGTACCTACCTTCTGGTCCATTTTGACCCTCCAAGTAATAAAATATGACCTTAAGCTCTTTTTCAAAGTTGTAGATCTCAAAGTCCCCTTTGAAATCTTCCTAAGATGATCTTAACCTGATATCCCTTATGACAATTATGTTAATTGTCCCAAGGCAGGTGTAATATGATTGATGTCAAAACCCTGTTCAATTCTTTCAGCCATAACTTTATTATAGGATCTCTAAATGAGTCGATTCTTGTCCCTAAATAAACTGGAGACATAGAGCTACAAATGTTCTAAACAAGTCAAATTGAAATTCCCGCTTTAGGTTTCCCAAAAATCTATTCGGAAATAATAGCAGTAAACTATCTTGAAGTTTATCTTAGTAGGGCCACATCATCCTTATGAGATATGCGTTCCGATGCCACTTAGGACATCGGGCTTGTGACTCAGAAGAGAGGGGTGCCCAACACTTATGGTATCAGAGCCTAGGTTGGTTTAGGTTCAGGTGTAGGACTAGGTTTAGGCATGAATTGCTAAGACATGAAATAAATGTGCACTGTTTTAAATGAATACTTTGCATTTTTTTGAATTGTTTCACATTATTTGAAATTTTTTTATACGATTTGAGTTATTTTCCATACTTTGCAAATTTTTTTGTATGAACTAAAGGTTTTCAATGGTTTTATATTCAAGGAGTGAAAATGCCGCCTCAAAGGAGAACTCGAGGAGCTATGACTCGATCTCACTCTCGCCAAGGGAACACAGATGAATCCTATGTCCCATAAGATGCAGAGACACATTCTGCTCCAAATCCAAAGGCACCTAGTATGTAATAGGAAGTGCCTCCACCGCCACCATAGACGCCTCAAGAAAACCCCATGGATCCATAAGCCAGGGATCATAAGGGCCAATGCAAAGTCCAGTAGATAGGAGTGGACAGTATGACAAGCTCTGCAAGTATGGAGCGGTAGATTTTAATGGTACTATAAATTTGGAAGAGGATGAAGCCTGGTTGAAGAGGACTAAGAGGGTTCTGACTCAGATGAAGTGCTTAGATAAAAAAAACCTGGACTATGGAGTGAGTTTGTTACAGGGGGATGCTCTTCGTTGGTGGGAATCAGTACCCCACAGTTAGGTCATGCCTCCGATGTTGACCTGGAGAGACTTTGTGGAAGTGTTTAGAAAGAAGTACCTCTCTAGAGT
>JANITW010016725.1:0-10028 GCA_027564335.1 Erythroxylum williamsii | reverse complement strand
ATTATGAAAGTTTGACTTTTTGGAGATGAAGAGTTGACTTTTTGGGCTGAAACTTTGTGAATTTTTCTGGGATGATTAAGGCTAAATTTGATAAAATGATCTTCATGAAACTTCTAGCTTCTGTTGAGAGCTTTCTATCTCCATAAAGTATGACAGTTTTCGATGTCGGGATTGAAAGTTATGACCATTCGAATTTAAGTGTATTGTACTTTGTTTTCGAAAATGCTCTTAAGTGTAGGATTATGTATGTTGTGTTTTGAGGTGAATTCTATACTGTTATATTTTGAATTGAGTTAAGTGGTTTCCATAAAAGACATAGAAGATTTTCGTAGCTTTTCAATGATGTATCATATGTTATTTGTGGATGTGAGAATTAGAAGATGTGAAATTTGGATGTTTGGATGTGGTTTAGGATGACAAATTTTCTGGGCAGAAACTTTGATTGAAAAAAATTGACCTAGTTAGAGGTTGAATTTGTCTTTAAGTATTTCATGAAAGTTTTAGATTATCTTTTGATCTTTCCACTGATGTAAAGTATGGAATTTTTGGAACATGGAGATAAAAGATAGAAATTTTAAAAGTTGTGTTATTGTTTAGGGTGATCCGACCCTTGCCCGTTCTTTTGCTTCTAACTTTTCCGTCCAACATCCAATTAACTTGGTTGTTGAAGCATTGGATTCCTAAGACATCCTTTATCTCTCCATGATAATTTGTGATTTTTTAGATTAATTTGAAAAAGATTGATTGAACGAAAGTGAGAGGATTGATTGAAGAGTTTGAGTTGGACATTTTTCTAAACATGCTTAGGTATTTTGGTGATATCTTGATCTTTAGAGATCCTATTAAGTTGATTTTTGTTTCTAAATAAAATAGAGACATGGATATACAAGTTATATTAAGGAATAAAATTTTAATTCAGCCCCTAAGATTTTCAATTTCTGAATTGAAGTATTATATTTATAAGAATATATATGGGCAAATTAGGCATGACACTTAAGATTATAAGATATAAGGCTTTTATTGAAGGGCAAGATGGACTTTTTATAATAATAAAGGGTATAAAAAGAAGAAGTTATTGTTTTGTTTAAAGAGGGAAGAAGAAGTCGTGGAAGAAGAAGAGAAGAAGAGAAAGCTAGGGTTTGGAGATCTTTGAAGATTTTGAAGGATTTGAAGCCAAATCAAGTAAGTATAAGATCATTCGACTTGATTAGATGAATGAAACATTTTTTGATGTTAGTTAAGAGAGGATTATGTGTAAGAAGTTGAAAAACGGGTAAAAGCATATGTTTGGTTTTAGGGGATTGATTGTAATGTTTTTGTTAATGATATTGTGTTGAAATGAGTTTGAAAATGAAGTATAAGAGATGGTTTAGGGTTAGATGAATTATATTTTGAAATATGGGAAGAATATAGTTGAAGAATGTCAAAAATAAGGTTTTGGGAGGTTTTTGGGTCTCGCACGTTGTGGCGCGCGCAAGCGCCCACGTCGTGGCGAGCTTCTGGGTTTCGCCGCGGCGAGCTCCACTTTCCTACACATATATGTTTTGGTATTTTAGCCATAACCTTTTGTGTAGATGTCCAAATGAGGTGATTTTTAATTCGTTGTAAACTAGAGACATAGGGCTACAGGTTTTATGCAGAAATGAAGTTTTCTTTTAGTCTATAAAGATCTCAAAATTTGGTCGGATGTTGAGTATAGATTCTTGTTTCGGCATAAGGATAGTCCCAACATGTTTGGAGTAAAACTTTTGAATTTCTGAACCAAATTGAGTGAGTTTGGAGTCATTAGAAACTTAAGACAATGGGTAACATTTTATATAAGATAATATTATCAGAATTTGTCGTTTACTTGATCAGAGTGATCATGGAAAATTGATCTGAATGTTTGGACTTTTGGAAGAGTTTGAGTTTTTAGAATTTATCTTAGTGAATATTCAGTATATGGATCCTCAAATTGCATTCCTATTGAATGGGAATTTTGCATTTGATAAAGGGAATCAAGGAAGCAAGAGGATCAAGAGGAGAGGCATCTTTTAAGCTTGTATCCAAGCAAAGAATTCAGGTGGGTACATGTTTATAATTTAAATAAGCTACCACTATTTTCTTTAAATCAAAGAAGTTTTCTGATTTCATTTGCGTCATAAGTACTACAGTATTGTTTATGAATGACTTATGAAACATGCTATATTTTTGTTACATGATTTGAGTGATATTTTGAAAAAGATGCATGTTTATGAAATCATGTTTTCAAGAATGGTTTTCAAGATATACATCAAGTATATGATAAGCAAGTTTTCAAAAAAAAAAGTGCCATTTTGGGCAACAAGTTTACAAGATTTTGAAATCTATGTGTTATGATTGTGGTAGTCCCTCAAGAACCATCATGTGCACGTTGACCCATGTTAAAGGCTTCTCCCGCCTGCTTGCTAGTGGCATGGAGCTCCCTCAAGAATTTACGACCACACAGGACCATTTCGATGGAAATGTGTAGTGCGCCATGTTTTCGAACTTACCCAAACCATTCTGATGTGCTTATATGCTCATGATATGTTTGAACAAGTGTGATGCATTCATGTTTTTGTGACTTATGGATTTTGGCTGAAAGCCTAAGAATCATATGATTATGAACTCAAAGAAAGTTTTCTAAGACAAGTAAAATGTTTTCAAAAGTTTTGTTTATTCTTATTATTATAAACTATTTCCCACGAGCTTTTAAGCTCACCCCCTCTCTATCCCATCCTCAGGTTATAGCTAGAAGATCAAGTGTTTGAGAGCCTAAAGGAATTGCTATATTTACTATTTTGTATTTTTTTTGTAATTAAGTCAATGGTGTGGCTTTTGATTTGTAAACAAAGTATTTTCAAACTCGATTGCTTAAGTAATGAAATGATAGATTTAAGTAGTTCAGTTTGTATATATGTTTACATGGATTTAGAGCAAGTTGGTTTTTGATGTTTGATTGTCATGGGCATGCCACTATGGTTGAATGATGCCTATTAAGGGTTCATGGAAAGAACCCTATATGGCAATAGGCTCAAGTATAAATTATGACACTCAAGTATGATGGTATTTTGTTAAGAGGCTGGACTCTAGTACCGATGCCTAACATAAAGTCGAGGAAGACCTTCCCAAGTTTAATATGTTATTAAATAAAGTAGTTGATTATATTTACGTAATAGAAACATAAAAAAGAATGGGCTCTAACACTTCCAAAAGAGATAAAAATTTATATTGTCATTTCCATTAGGACATTGGACATAAGACCAAGAATTACAAAAAATTATGGATAATGACTTTATCAAATAAGGGAGACTAGGTAGAAAACAATAGGGATGATAACATCAGGAAAAAAAAAACCAAGATGGAGTCCCCCAGAAAGCTCGAGCATTAGTAAACCCAATAGGAAACCACATCTGACTTAAAGGGTGATTTATATGATCATATGAAAGATTATAAAAAGACAAGTTCCTATAAAAAGAAGGCTTCATAAGGGGAAGTCATCATTTAAGGAAGCATTATCATTAATTGAAGGTACATTTTAGCCTTAAATGTTTGTGCCAAATTTTGATTTAGACATTAATATTTAGTAGTGTTAAAAAGACCACAATATTTCAAAATCCTCTAAATTAAACCCCAATTGACAAAACACTTAACTTTATTAGGATTCCATTAATTAAATGTCACATTTGATTACTAAAGTGACTTTTTCTATTAATTATTACTTTATATAGGATCAACCAATACTGCGTGGAATTCATATAACATTGATGGATCATACTTCTAAAGTAAAGCTTTTCTCTTTTTTTCCTTATCTTCTTCTCTGAAAGATTTCTTTTACAAATTATTTAAAAAATAATTCCATTTTAAACACCATACCTCTTTTTGTTTTTGTTACTAATTGGGTAAACCCTATTAATTAAATAAATAACTATTAGAAGAGGGAAGGAACTTTAATGAGCATAACATCATTTTAAAGAACTAATTAAAACCTCTATAGTTGAGAACCAATTCCACCATTATTGACCTTTACTAATCACAACCACACCTATCGCCATGGAAAGCCTTAAACCTTTTTAATTGATATGCATATTGTTAATAATAATAGAGTTTAAAATAAGTTTAATTACTCTTGTAAGATGATAAATTTAAACCTGTTGAAGTAACCTGTATTATGTTGACCAGGAAATGTTGATGCCAATTAATGGCTCACATAAACAACTTAAAATTAAAACCTTAGAAATAAAAAGTAAGATAGAGTGAGATAAAGCTTGAACCCAATAGAGAGGTACATAAAAAAGGGAATGGCAATGAGACTATCCTCCACTTGTAAATGAAAACGCTATATGAGCATGAAATGTGTTCTAATATAAAACTCATATACTTATATGTGTCGAATCTCATGCTCTTTCTATTACTGCTAATTCGTGTTTTTGATCTTGACCTCCTTCTATGCAAGTTTTATTTAGATCTTAAAAATGATGTTGCTCTTGTTAAACATTCTTGCTTCTTGTAGGAGTTGTAATTACGCTTACCTACTTTAGCAAGTTTTTGCTTGTTTTAGAGGTTTTACTAAAAACAAAAAGAGCTATGGAATTTAAAGTGGAATTGATTTAGAAATAATTTGCTAAGGAAATCTCGTGGGAAAGATGAAAAAAGAAAAGAGAAAAGGATTTATTTTGGAAGTGAGGCCCATTAATGTTATATGGGTTCCATGTGGCATTGTGGCTCCTATATAAACTGAAAAATTAATTAAAAAATCGTATCAATGATGATGTGACAATTGATAATACCTTGATAGGTTTAAAAGTGTAGTCAATTCAGGGTTTAATTAAGATGATTTTGAAACATTAAAGTCTTTTTTAACATTTCTAAATATTGGCGTCTAAATTAGTTTTCAAGGTAAACACTATGGACTAAAATGTACCTTCAACATATTACCATTAGATTATAAAAAAATAATTGTGCTTTTTTAAATTAAAACATAACTTATTGGTCTTAAGGGAATTAAGTCTCATAAAGAAGATCCTGTAGATCTAAAAGCCTTAGGTATATGAAATGTTTCTTTAGTTCCTTGGATTGTAGAGAAAAACATGCATGCTAAAAAAAGTCCAAATGAAATTGCCTAGCTCCTTGACTCATAAAAAGAATTTATAAGTGTAAATTGCATCGTGTCTTAGGATATAGCTTGATATGTGTTTAGCTATTAATTTAATCAGTTAGTATGTGTTTAGGTTAGAATTGTGTTAGTTTGTTAATTATTTATGTTTTAAGTGTTTTATGGGTTAGTATAAGTCTTTGAACTTAAATATTATGTTTTTGAGGTACCTTGGTGTGTTTGCTAGTGTTTTAAGGTCAACATTGAAGAACAAAGCAGTTTTAGAGACATTCGGGCCACATGTAATGATCGTGGCATGCCATGCCATAATTGTGATAGAAGCTCCAGATTTAGTCCACAATCGTGGCATGAATGGACCATGATCGTGGCCTACATTAGGCAGATGGGTAGACGCTCAAGAATATCAAGTTTTGAGAGATTTTTTTGGATCTTTTAAGCCTAAAAAGACACTAAGATTACCCAAAATATAAGAGGATATTTAAAAAGCAACAAAAGAGGCAAAGGGAGAGCTTTTGCATTAGCCACCTTAAGAAACCCTAGAGAGAAATCATCGAGAGATAGAGGAAGACAAGAAGGAAGAGAGAAGAGCAGAAGAAACTGATTAGACGTGCTTTCCGGATTAGGAGGTTTCCTGACGTCATTGCCTCCCATCATCCATTTAATTGTATTTCCTATTTATTTTCACTTTTATTATTGTATAGAATTGGAATGAATAATTGATGATAGGATCTAAAATGTTGAGGATGTTTTAAACTCACATTTGGAAATTTATTCTTGAATTAATGAAAATTTGATTGTTTATGTGTTTATTGGATTTGTTGTGTTTTGATTTTGTGATTGTATAATTCGATAATAAATTAAGAGGGTGAATCAAACAAAAAACGATTAAATTGGACTAACGAGAGTTAGGTGATGTAATAGAAACAAGAATTGAGTCAGATCGAGAATTTGTGGAAAGAGAGATCTTGCATAGGTTTCCGATAGTTTATTAGAGAACTTCAGAGCTAATTAGGGTTTTGGATACGTTGTGAATTGAGAGATGGCAACTTTCATAATCTGATTAAGGTTTATGATTTAGGGTTAATGGTTATATTTTGAGATAGAGTAATAAACCCTAGTATAGTCTAGAACCAACAATTCGATAATTCAAATAGTTAGGTTGGCATTAAGGATAAGTAAAATTCCATTTCTCTCAATTGGTAAAATTTTCGATTGATTCTTGGGTGTGTTGCAATTGCTTAATAATTAGTATTTCATGTTTGATTCTTAATTTAGTTAATTGAATTAAAATTTTTTATTAGTTTCATGCATAATAAATTTTTGTTATTTATTTCTGGGATTAGATTTTAGGATTAGATTAACTCTTTCCTTGTGAGATAGACACCTTTGGTACTATGCTAATGAATCGTGTGCTTGCAAATTATCGAGGGTTAATAATTCAAACTTACACATAACCAAACCACCGATCAAGTTTTTGGCGTCGTTACCAGGGAGACGATTAGTTTAATTCTTCTAGTCTAAGGATTTTTCACCTTTTTTTTAAAAAAAGGGAATAAAGTGCACGATACATCAACTTGGATATCAACGGACAACAATGGGGAATCTCAAGAGTTGAATACTAAGAAGAGATAAAAAGAACGATCACGAAGGATGCATATTATAGGGAGCAAAAGACTCTTGTGGATTTTAATGAGCCCCAATTTAGTTAGGGAAATCATCATCCTTATATAAACCCGTACATTTCGAGGTGACAGAACCACCCAAATTTCTATTGGTCTAACAATGCAAGTACTCACATGGGACATCAAAACCTATTTGAATTTTAGCAAGATGAGTCCAGTTCATGGGATTCCACATTGGACAAAATCATGGATAAGCTAATAGTTACGGAAGAGAACTAGAAGAGACTAAAAGAGTAATTTGATCAAGTAACAAAAAATCATGCCATTTCAATTCACAACCTAGAGATTCAAGTAAGACAACTTTCTCGTAAATTTTGTAAGAGAAGTGAGGAAGACTCTCTGAGCAATATGGAATTATATCAACAAGAGCAATATGAGGCTATCACACTTAGAAATGAGGAAGAACAAGAAGAACCAGTGGAAGACCATACTGAACCCCAACTTGTAGAAAATTAAGAGACAAGGAAAGATGATGAAGAAAAGAATGACAACTCTCCTTATAATTCCTTAGATCATGGTATATGATGCTTGAACTTCGAAAAAACTTAGTAGGTGTCTATGAAGAGAACCTCATCATTTGGATTAGTGATGACCAAGTGACATTCAACATGAATGATGTATTAAAGAATCCAGAGGAGGGCGACATATTTAGAAAAAATGTTGTGTTCGAATCTTTTAAGGAATAAAAGGATGAAAAACAGTTGAAAACGGACATTAAGTTTGAAGAAGTTATGGAAGTCTATGTTCAAGAAGCTAAAGAAGAAGAGGAGATGAGGGTGAATGAGGAAGAATCAAAGAGAGAACAACTCACCTTCTTACTAGGTAAACTGCTGGATTTTGTGAAAGATTCAAG
Organism: Erythroxylum williamsii; assembly: GCA_027564335.1. NCBI lineage: Eukaryota > Viridiplantae > Streptophyta > Magnoliopsida > Malpighiales > Erythroxylaceae > Erythroxylum > Erythroxylum williamsii. The sequence goes on along the minus strand of JANITW010016725.1, from coordinate 2,377 downwards.
AGTTTTGTTATTTCTTGTTTTGTTGACAGTTCACTCAGAAAAATGGCATTACTGAGCTTAATTGGTTTTCATAACTTTATCAATATTTTCCTTCTGATCATTTTAAGATTCGTAGCTTACTCATAGGCGACAAAATTTATGTTGAAAGAGAAGGGTGGAAACAAGCCACTCATAATTGATCCGGGCTGAATATCCAAAGATGTAAGGTCAAGCTACTGACCCTAAATTAACATGTTTAGTAGTTAGATTTAAATTTTTGTGTAGCTAGGTTAGCTTTAAATCCTAAAATAAGTTTCAAATGTTTTAGAATGGTTTGGATTTTTAATTCTTTTACTCTCCTGAATCACTTATAAGATAGGGAAACACTCCTGATGTCAAGCCAAATTGGTCGCAACACTATCACCATCACCACCTCCATCACCATAAACGATTTCGTGTTCTAACCCTTTTCTTTTCATTTTTGTTAGTATTTTCTTCTTATGTTTTTTTTAAATATATATTGTGTTTTATTTCCCCTCGTGTTTTTGTGTACCCTTCTCACATTGAGGACAATGTTTTGTTTAAGTATGGGGAGGGTTGTGTGTTTTTATCTTGAATATGAATTTTGCATATTGTATGATAGTTTATTTAGGTTTTGTGATGTGAATTGTGTGAATACATCAATGTCTAGGACTTAACGGGATAGATTTAGCCTTAAACATAGCATTTTAGGTTGCGAAGATTTATTAGCTTGTGAAATTGGTGACCTAAGTTACTTAGGGCTAAATATACTGATTAATTAGGATACGATGTTAGTCCATTCACGTTAGAATTTGCCATATTTATTTATAATTTTGGGCCAATCAAATAAGTGACATTCTTAGTAAATTTTCATAAGAATGATAGCTAAAGAAATAAGGTATGCAAAATTTTATTTTTTAAAGAAGTTGTATAAATTTTAACTAAAATAACTATTCCACTAGCCTTCGAGTTATGAATAGAGCTAGTAATCAGTTGAAAATGTGATGTAGCTGAGTAACTAGATCAACACGCATCACAAATGTGTGCCTTAATGTAAAAAGGCTATAATGACATTCCAACTAAGCAACTTAATAACAACATGACTTAGTTCAATAACTTGATTGAAATTCATAAAAAATGTTTGCCTCTATATAAAAAGACTAAGTTCATGTCCTTAAAGAAAAATCAACAAAAAGAATGTTTTCAAATAACAATGTACCAAACTTGTTAGTAGCTTGATTATTCATGAAAACCTACTGAGGAATAGCTATACTTTTGTTTTGACTAAATGATTATCAATGTGTGTGTGCAAGTGATAGGGCTAAATAGACTCAAAATTAAAATTTTGATGTATATTTATTCCAAGGTGCTTAGACGTAGATTTCGCTTTTTAATAAGTTAAAACGATTTGAAGGATTATATTTATAGTTTAATTTGTTTCGTTAAGTTGAAGCCATTGTCTCATTATTGCATATGCATGTTTTATTTTTTTTGATTTGTTCGATTGTTTTTAAGGACAAGCAACATTTAAGTGTGGGATGTTGATCAGTGTAAATTGCATCATGTGTTTAGGGCATAGTTTGATATGTGTTTAGCTATTAATTCAATCAGATAGTATGCGTTTAGGTTAGAATTGTGTTAGTTAGTTAATTATTTATGTTTTAAGTGTTTCATAGGTTAATACAAGTTATTGAGTTTAAATATTATGTTTTTGAGGTACCTTGATGTGTTTGCTAGTGTTTCAGGGTTAACATCGAAGAATGGAGGAGTTTCGGAGACATTCAGGCTGAAATTACAACTCACAGTCATGGCATGTTAGGCCATGATCATTACAGAAGCTCAGGGAATGGCCCACTATTGTGGCCTATATGCCATGATCATGAAAAAAGGCTCAAATGTGATTCACGATTGTGGCTTATATCAGGCAAACCCACAAACACTTAAGAATCTCAAGTTTTGAGGGATTTTTTGGACCTTTTGGACCCTTAAAAAATCCTAGGGTTACCCAAAATACAAGAGGATATTTAAATAACAACAAAAGAGGTAGAGAGAGATCTTTTGTATTAGCCACCTTGAGAAACGCTAGAGCGAAATCATCGACAGATAGAGGAAGAGAAGAAGAAAGAGAGAAAAGGAGAAGAAGCTGACTCGATGTACTTCATAGATTAGGAGGTTTCTTGTTGGACCTCGCTGCCGGAGCCCAACATCTGACATGAGAGCGTGGCAGGAAACGTGATATTTATACATTTAAAAGAAAAGACCCGCGGAAGATTAATGGGCCTGCTGTAAAATAGACTTGCAAACCTGCTTTCATGCATAATTTTAAGTAAACTAAACAACTCATGTAAATTAATTGATTGGGAAAAGAGACCATCGG
>JANITW010016537.1:0-10037 GCA_027564335.1 Erythroxylum williamsii | reverse complement strand
TGATGTGATCTGGGCTTATTCTCTTGGGCCTAATTTATTAGGTGTTGAATAAATATATTTAGATATATTTATTGGGCAAGATTTAATTAAGTTGTCGGGCTTTTATTATATATGATATAATGAGCCGAAACTTAATAGGGCCTAACTGAGATTAGGGTTTCTCTATAAATAGAGAAACTTAGCTCTCATTAGGTGCAGGGGAAGAAAAAGACGAAACCCTAGCCGCCATTCGATAGAATAATCGTGCGGCGTTCGGAAGAGTTTCTGAACGTGGTAGCACACAACAGCCGCAGCCCGGATCGTGCATGCTCGTGTGGATACCGATAGAGGGCATTAGCGATTTGCAGTTTCTTGGAATCCGAAAAGAAGCAATCCACCAACGAAAATAAGGTATTTTCGCTAATCCTTCGTGTTTTTTATTATACTCATGTTGTTGTATGGTTTTTTTTCGCAACGTATTGTGAATACTCGGACCGTACGCGATCCAACAAATTCCTCTCTTGCATTCGTAACTCTTCTCCTTGTGGGCCTGCGTGATTCTCCTTGTTTCAGCCCACCAAAATTGCTTTGTTCTATGCGCAGCCGCCAGACTTTTTCCCCCTGCGTGATTGTCTTCAATTCAGCCTAAAGAGTTCCTCGTGCGTGCTGCGTGCGTGCTTCCAAAATCAGTCCACCTATTGTCTCCTCCTTGGCTGCGTACGTGACTGCCCCTTCTCCTAGGTGTTTGTCATCTTTTCTTTAATTCCGTGGGCCCAACTTAATTAAAACCCACTTGTTTTTATTCCATCCACTCTCCTTATTCCCGTAACTTCTTCTTGTGACTGCTTTTTCCACTCTTGCTTTTTTTTCTTCTTTTTCAGCCCTCCTTTTAAATTGTCGTGGGCCCCTTCCAATTAACCAAAAGCTTTAAAATCTTCCTCTTAATTTCCCACCTAATGTAAAAGTTATAAGTTCCTACAAGGAAACATTAAATCAAATTAAGTCCCAATAATTGAATCAATAAGAGGAATAAAAAGGGATAATTAAAACATAAATATCAGACAAATATGTACTTATCAGTAGGTTAGATTTGAGTTCAATCTTTTTGCATCTATTGAAATAGTAGGACTTTCCTGTTAAATTTTAAATTTGTTTGAAATGTTGTTTGATTGGAACCTTGGTTATTGTAGGGGACCAAGGGAAGCCTACCCAAGAGCAAAGGGAAAGGCAAGCTTGACTTGGTTTTCGCAAGCTAACTAGGTGGGTAATATGTTTATAGTTTTGTGTGATTGGGTAGATTCTTGGCTATGTGTGAACATGTGTTAAATGTTATGCATTAAAAAGATGCATGACATTTTGTTTGATTATGTGATTAATTGTTTGAAATTTGTTGACTATTCATGATGATATTTGATTATGATCATATCATGAAAGAAGCAAGATTTTTGATATAACTAAATTATGATTTTTGATCAATGTTATGCCTTGATATCTGTCATGGCATTCTGTATAAAGGAAAAGAAAGAAGAAAAAGCATGAAAGCATATCATTTTGATAAAATGATTTTGAGCATGATTATGTACTTCTGTTTGGACGAGAGTAGAATCATTCTGTTCGTCACGTGAACGTCGACAAGAGCCTTCTTCCGGCTACCCGCTTGCGGCATATGAGCTCTGAAATGGACTCATTTTATTCATGGGTTTAACTTTGGTTTTCTCATTCTGTTTCATGGAACTCTCGAGCCGTTTGCTGTGCATTGCATCATTAAATGATCAAGCATGAAGCATGTTGAGTGTTATGTGATTAAGCAAAATTTGATGAATGTTAAAATTACTTGAATAAAGTATGAATGCTATCTAGATATATATATATACATACATATGCTTGACTTTGGTTAATTGCCATGGCTATAAATATGTTAGCCACTGAGCTGTGTAGCTCACCCCACCACTTCCTTCTTTGGTGCAGATCAAGAACATCTATGATCTTTGCAGGGCAATTGGATACTCCAAGGTAGCTAGGCATCTTTTGTATTAAGTTAGTAGCATTTGGATGGCTTTATAAGCATATGAAACATTGAGCATCCATATGTATTTGTATTAAGCTTTTGATGAGCGTGTTGATTTGTAATTAAAGCTTAATTTAAATTGTGTTTAGTATTGTAAATGAAATATGATTTCTTCTGCTTATGATCTCTTTTTTTAAAAGTTTTATTTTGCATTCCATATTTTGGGCCTGTTATAAGGGTAGAATTCGATTTCAAGCTCTTGGAGAAAAAATCTAGAATAATCTAAGATGGATCAGACAAATCAACTCCGCTTCGTTTTAGCTTTGGGTACCTAAGATGCATCATCTTAGTTTTGCGTCTTAGTTTGACTTCTATCGTCTTATTTTGAGCGGGTCGGCTTCGTTTTAGTTTTGGGTACCTAAGACGCATCGTCTTAGTTTGACTTCTATCGTCTTAGTTTGACTGGGTCTGCTTCATCTTAGTTTTGGTACCTAAGACGCTTTGTCTTAGTTTGCGTCTTAGTATGATGTCAGCATCGTCTTAGTTTTCTTTCATCTAAGTTTTGGTACCTAAGATGCTTCGTCTTAGTTTTGTGTCTTAGTATCACGTCAGCACTGTCTTAGTTTTTTTTTGTCTTAGTTTCGGACCTAAGACGCATCGTCTTAGTTTGACTTTTGTTGCGTCTTCATTTGACCTCTATTTCGTCTTAGTTTTTCGCTTGGTCTTAGAATTGTTCCGCCTTAGTTCTACTTCGTCTTAGAACTTTTCGTCTTAGTTTTGTAACTAAGACGCTTCGTCTTAGAATGTTCCGTCTTAGTTTTTCCTTCATCTTAGCTCTGTTTCGGCTCAGTTTTCTGCTTCGTCTTAGAATCGTTCCGCCTTAGTTCTTCTTCGTCTTAGAACGTTTCGTCTTAGTTTTGTAACTAAGATGCTTCTTCTTAGAATATTCCGTCTTAGTTTTTCTTTCGTCTTAGACTGTTTCATCTTAGAAATTTTGCTTCGTCTGAGTTTTTATGCACTGTTCATCATATACCTTCTGCTCCATTCTTAATTCTTTTATAGGCCGAATCTCACTACGAGATCTTCATAAAAGTTGTAGATTTAGAAGTTTTCTTTCAAACCGTCTAAAAAAAAGTTATTCCAATATGAGTAGAGCCACGAACATGTTGGATCCATTTGACCAAAACCTTCCCGTCCGACCTCCGATTGAGACGATTTTTTAAAGGATTGGATTCCTACTTTTTTTATCTACCTTTCTATAGGATTAGGAAGGGTTTGTTTATTAGGAAGGGTTCATTAAGATAATCCTACCATGAAACCCTCTCACACTGTTTGACTCCAGTTTGAATGTTGGGCATCAGAAACGGGGCCTAGCATTGAATACATAGCTGTAGGCAGTTGTTGCTCACAGCTTCTTTTGATGAAACAGATGTTAGAAGACTATGGGATTGATCAGAATGAGTTGATTGTTTTATGCGACAATAAAAGTACAATAGATATTTTGAAGAATCTAGTTTAGCATTCACGAACAAAACATATTGAGCTTCGGTATCACTTTATTTGGGAGCTCGTGGAAAGCAAAACAGTCATCTTATCACATGTATCTACCGAAAAGCAATTGACAGATATTTTCACAAAACCTTTTGATGCATTAAGATTTGAATTTCTCAGAAGACCTTTGGGACCCAGTGCCTTACATTATTGGTGTATTTTTTTAAAAAAGAAAAAAGAAAAAGAAAATAAAAAAGAAATGCAATGTTTTTATGTGAGGGATTTTAAATCCCTAACTTTGTTTCATTTACGAATCTAACCACTTGTGCATTGATTGAATTTTGATTGAGCTTTGACTGATTGTGGCTTCTAATTGTTTGTGGTGGATTTTCGATTAAAGTCTCAATACTTGTTGGTTATTGGATTTTGATTGATAGCTGATCTTGTTTGACTGTGTTTGATACTTACAGCATTGTTGATTTTTGACTGATTTAAATTAGAGTATGGGAAAGAACAAGGAAAAAGTTTTGTCCTCAGTTTCTGAGAAAAAAGTGACAGCTGTAACACGACGCTCAAATCGCTTAATTTTGAATTCGAAATCTGGCAGAAGTGTTACCAAGGCTGGATCTTCTTCGGCAAGGTCCATTAACATTCTAGATATTCCTTTCGTCTAGGATAAAAATGATCCTCTTTATGATGTTATGATTGAAGAATCAACTTCAGATTATGATGCAACTTCTGCTGCGTCTGCTCCACCGCCAGTACCTCCTAAAGCTCCTGCAAAGTGTACAAAGATGAAATGTTGAAAGATCGTATGCCCACCTTGCCATCATTCCTCTATTAGATTGAGAGTAGATAATGTAATTTTGTTCAAGTTTTACACTCCTGCAGCATAACAGAAATGGAGTACACTCACAGATATTAGTTTTGTTTTTGATTGTTCAATTAACTTGGATGAATTTCAGCACCATAGAATGCATGTCTTACTCTCAGAGTGTCCTTTGCTACATGCTTCACTTCTCCCAAAGCATTATGACTCGACTCTGGTAAAGGAATTTTACTCCAATTTGACTTGTGATATTCTGAATGTGGATGTTATATCTTATGGAGTTGTCTATGTAAGGGGTCAGATAGTTAATTTTGATGCTACTCTTTTAAATATGTTTTTAGGTTTTAATTACTTGACTAGTGATCTGCTATATGATGATGAGTGGATTGTATCAACTGACCTGATTGCCACGGTTTTAACTGATGGTAAACTAACTACCTGGCCATCTAATTCTGTTCTTTGGTCGTCAATGTTGACTCAAAAATATTTTGTGCTTTTTAAGTTGATTGTGGCAAATTGGATGCCTAGTACACATGTTGTGATAGTTTATTTGGCACAAGCCAAGTTACTTTATGCGATTGGTACGGGTGTGAAATTCAATCTTGGTTGTCTCATTATCGAGGCGATGTTGGCTATTGAAAGTAAGTCACACTCTCTATTATATTTTCCATGATTTATCTCACAGTTTTTGTATGCTAATGAAGTTCCCAGGATTGAATTGAGCATGCTTGAGTGTTCTCCATTTCTATTCTGCTACAGGAGTGTAAAACTTGAACAAAGTTGCATTATCTACTCTCAATCTAACAGAGGAATGGCGGCAAGGTAGGCATACAGTCTTTCAACATTTCATCTTTGTACACTTTGCAGGAGCCGTAGGAGGCATTGGTGGTGCAACAGACACAGCACGAGTTGCGTCAGAATCCGAAGTTGATTCTTGAATCATTGACACTATTACTTGGGTAATATCATAAAGAGCATCATTTTTATCCTGGACGGAAGGAATATCTAGAATGTTAATGGGCATTACCGAAGAAGATTCAACCCCGGTAACACTTATGCCATATTTCAGATTCAAAAGTAAGCGACTTGAGCGTCGCGTTGTAGCTGCCGCTTTTTTCTCAAAAACCAAGGATAGAACCTTTTCCTTGTTCTTTCCCATACTCCGATTTCAATTAGTCAAAAATTAACAATGCATTAAGTACCAAACACAGTCAATCAAGAATCCAATCAGTAATCAATCAAAATACAATAACTAGCAAGTAATGAGACTTCAATTGAAACTCCATCTCAAATAATCAGAAGCCACAATCAGTCAAAACTCAATCAACAAACCAGTAGGCTTTAACATTAATGGGTCCAGATTCAACAAATTAGAGAACAATCCAGTAGCTTCTAACTTAATCACTCAACTGCACTAGTAAAACTCACAGTATAGTAGTCAAATACAATCCCAAGCCAGTAACATCCAATCACATCCCAATAGTTTCAAACCACAATTTTTCAAATCTAACCACAATCAAGCAGTCAACAAGATGGAGACAAAGACAGCAAAATAGAACAAACCAAGGTTGAGTTTGTGAGATGGAAGACACTGCAGCTGAGGTCGAACTAGTCTTCTCCTGTGAATCAACATAGTGGCTTGCGTGATGTGAAGCAATGGCACCAATGGACTGAAGAATTGAAAAAAAAATCAATGCACAAATGGATGGCTTCGTAAATGCTAGAGTGAAGGAGATGATCTGATGAAGCAGAGAAGAAGGTGTGTGGTGTTGTGGTGGTAGAAGGAGAGGAATGAAACAAAGCTAGGGATTGTAACTCCCTCAGATATCTTTTTTATTTCCTTTTTATTTTTCTTTTTCAAAAATACACTAGTAATGTAGGGCACAGAGTCCCTAAGTTCCTATGAGAATTCAAACCTTACTGCATCAAGAGGTTTCGTGAAAATATCTGCCAATTGCTTTTTAGTAGATACATTTGATAAGATGATTGTTTGGCTTTCCACAAGATGCTGAAATATCGAAGATCAATATGTTTTGTCCATGAATGTTGAACTAGATTCTTCGAAATACCTATTGCACTTTTGTTGTCGCATAAAATAGTCAACTCATTCTGATCAATCTCATAGTCTTCTAACATCTGTTTCATCCAAATAAGTTGTGAGTAACAACTACCTACAGCTATGTATTCAACCTCAGCAGTTGATAGTGAGACTGAATTTTGCTTCTTGTTTTACTAAGAAATCATATTGTTTCCTAAGAAGAAATAGCCTCTTGAAGTACTTTTGTGACCATTTAAATTTTCATCCCAATCCGCAACACTATATCTAACTAGATAAGATGTTGAATCTGATGTATACCATATTCCAAAATCTGATATTCCGCTTACATACCTGAAAATCCTCTTGACTGCTGTCAGATGTGTTTCATTTGGGTTGGCTTGATAGCAAGCACATACACCAACGCTATAGAAAATATCTGGCCTACTTGCAGTCAAGTATAATAAGCTATCGATCATGCTGCGATATAAAATATCAACAACACTTTTCCCATTCTCATCTTTGTTTAGTTTTGTTGAGATACTCATAGGTGTTCTTGCATATCTGGCATTCTCAATATCTAAATTCTTTATTATATTGCTAGCATATTTGGTTTGTGATATGAAAATTCCATCCTTCACTTGTTTTACTTGCAAGCCCAAAAAGAAATTGAACTCACCAACCATACTCATTTCAAATTCAGATGTCATTAGCTTAACAAATTCTTCAACCATTTTTGAACGTGTAGCACCAAACACAATATCATCAACATAAATCTGAGGTATCACAAAATCAAATTTGAATTTTTAATGAATAAAGTTTTTGTCAACACTACCTCGTTTATATCCTTGCTTGATAAGATATTAAGTCTTTCGTACCAGGCCCTTGGTGCTTGTTTAAGTCCATAAAGTGCTTTCTTTAGTTTGTAGATGTGATCTGCATGGGTTGAATCAAAGAAACCTTTCGGTTGCTTCACAAACACTTCTTCCTGTATAAACACATTTAGAAATGCACTCTTTACATCCATCTGATAAAGTTTAAAACCGTTTATACATACTATGCCCAATAATAATTTGATCAATTCAAGTTGTACCACTGATGCAAATGTTTCGTCGAAATTGATACCTTCTACCTGAGAGTATCTCTGAGCTACTAGTCTTGCTTTGTTCCTAGTAACATTACCCTTTTCATCTGTTTTATTCCGAAACACCCATTTTGTGCCAATTACATTAGTACTCGTTGGTCTTGGCACTAATTCCCATATATCATTCCGTGCAACTGAATCAACTCTTCTTATAAACCTGCTATCCAGAACTCATCTTGTAGTGCTTCTTTGACGTTCTTTGGTTCGAATGAGGAAGTGTAGCATATGTATTTTGTAAGTTCTCGATAATCAACCCTTTTTCTTTCTCTTGTTTTTCTTTTTTCGCTCACATCTTTAATAACATTTTCTGCTGGATGATTTCTTCAGATTTGAGATGAAGAACCTTGGTTCAAATCAGCTTCCAGTGTTTTGGTTGGTTCATCATCTGAAGTAACTGAAAGTTCTTTAGTTCGTGTAGTTACTAACTGCAAATCAGTTCCTGCAGCTACTTCATCAGCAGTAATTAACTACAAATCTGGGCAATTCTTTGCTTTTGTCTCATTGCTTATTTAAGTTGATTTGGATGGTTGGTTGCTATGCTTCTCTTCTTCCACTTGACCATTCAACAATGATACATCATCTATCAAAACATTTATAGATTCTTGCACTTTTTTTGTTCTTTAATTGTACACTCGATAAGCTTTATTGTGAGTTGAATAGCCAATGAAAACTCCTGTTGGGCCCCGATTCGCATTAAGCATGTTTAAATTATTTTGAGGCATGTTTAAATTATGAGGTTTTAGTTTGATAATTTTTAATTGTGGTTGGAATAAATTGAGGATATTATTGCTTAAGTTAAGAAATACTAAATGAAGGGATTTAGTGACATGTGATTTGGTGATAAATTATTATTTGTGATATATTGTTAGTATTGAAAAGAAGTATATGAATTGAGGGTCTTACGAATTTAGGTGATTGAGATTGTGTGGATTTAGTTCAATTAGAGCTTTATTAAATTGTTGATAATGAGGAAGATATAAATGTTTTGAAGGCTTAAGGTTTAGTAAGATGGGCCTTGTAATCTTTATATGCTATTAAATGGAGAAGAAAAGAAGAAATTGGGCTAGGTCCATTTTAAATTGTAAATAAATGAAGAGTAAAGGAAGTATGGGCTAAGGTCCATTTTCATTGCAAGTAAATGAGAAAGATAGAAGCTTGGGCTTGTAGCCCTTTTAAAATGTCATTTGCATAAAGAAAGAAGGACTTTTATGGTGGGTTGTAGGGGGCCCACGAAATTTTTAAGTTGGAAGGAGGGAAAGTTTGAAATTGGTGAAAGTTATAAGGAGGGAAAGATGGAATTGGGCTTAAGTGGGCTTAACACTTAAGTTAATTAGTTGATAAAGTAAACAAGATTAAAAGAAGGAAGCTTGGGCTTAATAACTTAAATGAGGCCCACGAAATTGGTAGCTAATGCTTAGGTTGGTAGTTAAGGAAGAGAAGCTTGTAAAGGAAATAAAAAGGAATTAAAATGAGAGAGGCATAAGAGAAGTATTCGAAATTTGAAGAAACAAAGGAGATGGGTTTCGGCCAAGACAAAAGGAGAAGAAGAAGATGAAGAGAAGAAGAAGAGAGGTTAGTTCATCTTGGTTTAGAAGTGTTTGTGAGAGTCTTGTAAGAAGAGAGTGTCGAAAATTCAAAAGAAAAGAGAGGTGAGTGTCGAAATTTCAAGGAGAAAAAGAGAGAGTGGTTCGGCAAAGAGGAAGAAGAAGAAGAAGAAAAGAGTTGGGTTTTGTTGTTCTCTTGCTTGGGAGAAGTGGTTCTAGAGTTTCTTGAAGAAGAAGAAGAAAGAGGAAGAGGAAGAGATGATGAAACAAAACAGATTTTTTTCGTGGATTCATCTTCAAGGTAGGGATTTCGAATTTTCTTTGATAGCTATTCATGTAAGGTTGGAATTGTTATGTGTTGATGAAGGTCAAGTTTCCATGGAAACAAAATCTGATTTGCATGGGTTTCTTATAGGTTAGAGGATTTGTTGAATTTTATTAGTTATTTAGCTAAGTTTTGATGCTAATGGATTAGATAAATTATGGGTAAGTTTAAATGGAAGTTGCTCCATTTTTTTTTTAAATTTCAGCATTTGTTATCCTTTATTAATTCATAGTTTTTGTTCGAAGTTTGCCATTCTTGCTTAGAAAGGAAGGAAGGTGTAAGAGGTTTCCTTAGAGTAAAGTGGAAAGAAGAAGGGATTATGGAGACTTAGAAAAAATAATAATAATCAGATTGGTGTAGGTATCTTTAAAGCATGAGATTTTCGAAAATATTGATGAAATTGAGAGAAGTTATGATGGATATAGGTTAGGAATGATATCGACAAAGTTAGGAAAGTTTCAATTCAAGTTTTGTCATTCTTTTAAAATTCCAGCATAGGTCTCTTTTATTAATTGGGACTTTTATGCCTTGATTAAGGTCAAAAAAAAAAAAGGGCTTTGGAAGTAGGGGAGAGGCAAATAGAGCAACCTCAAAGTCAAGGAATCAAGGTGGGTGATTTCTTAATACTTGAGACAATAGGCATATTAAAGTTTTGATGATAAATGCAAACTAACGTTTTCTA
>JANITW010016497.1:0-10039 GCA_027564335.1 Erythroxylum williamsii | reverse complement strand
ATAATTTCTAATAATTATTGAATAATATGTATTTGGTAAATAGTAAATCAAATTATAACAAAAATTACCTTAGTTATATATATATATATATATAACGTTCATATGAAAATTTTAAAAGAACATTTTAACAAAATGTTTATTTAAGAACGAAATAAGATAAAAAAAGGGAAATATCATTTTCCTTATCTATGGATCACAATAGCAGGTTCAGTTGGATCTACCCAACTCTAAGCCTGTACCCAAAATTTTTGTTCAATCTGGGATTGATCTCGGGTAGCCTGATATCAAAACTCGACCTGAGATTAACAAATTGTGAATCAAATTTCAAATTTTGGATTGATCTCGGGCAGCTTGATATCAAAACTCGACCTAAAATTAAAAAACTTTGAATCAACCAAATTTTGATTAAATAATTTTAGGCCGAGCTAAATCAAGGTAGGCCTGGTCTAGAATTTATTACCATCCCTAGCGTTATCATTGTAAGGATTTTAAAATTTTAATACTTAAGATTCTCGCATATTCTCATCAGAATGATATATTTAAAAATGTTTAATCTTTTAAGATTTTTTTCAATTTAGTAATTAACTTTTTAAATTTTGTATAAATCATGTTAAAATATTATTTTGGATGATATGACATATCCATTAAATACTAATGTTTTAAGAACTGGACCGAACATCGAACCAGTTTGAGGAAAAGTTTAAAGTTTAAAGATTCAATCGGAATTAAACCGCTATAAAACTAACATATAATAAATAAATAGTAAAAATTATAAAAGTAAAAATAAAATTTTTTATTTAAATAAAATTACACAAATGTCTATTATTATATAATGAATTCATAACGAATCAAATCTAATAATTCAAGCTAAATTTGAGTCTAATATAAAACTTAAAAAATAATAAAAACCAAAATTATACTTCTAAAGGAGATTGTGTCCCATCATCGTCAAAAGTTTTAAATTCTCCAACGATATCTTATCATCATCATCATCCAGTTTGAAATCCCGCAATGAAGCGGGGTCTGGGAAGGTCTGAATAGTATGCAGCCTTACCCCTACATAGTAGAGAGGTTGTTTTCAGTAGACCCACATGCAAATAAGACAATATAAGAATGATACAAGTTTGAGAAAGAAAAGGCAAACTAGCACGAAATAAATACGTAAAAAGGCAAACAAAAAAAAAGTCCAATTCAAGTTAAACTGTAAAAATAATAATAATAAATAATAAGAAAAATAATAATACTAAAAATATATGGAACTAAAAATAATCAGAAAATTAATACATAATAAAATAGTAATAAAATAAAACTACGATAAAAATATAATTTGCCAACTAAAACGGTAAGCAGAAAAGACTGAGGCAAGAAGTCCAATCCATATTAAAACATGCAGGGGAAGGAGTGGATGGCGTAGTGTTGTTGGTAACCTTAAGCGTTGATTTAGCAAATTTTCAACGTCAGAAAAGCGTTTTTCTACAGAGGGGTAATAAATGCCTTGCTTTCGAAACACATAAAGCCCTCCCCCACTCCCTCTCTCTCCATCTATAATGACAACGTACTGTTGTCTATGAAAGGAGGGCAACTGCCACTAACACTTCCGTCTACGAAAACAATCCCCATTTTGCATATCTGAAGCCAAAGGAAGAACATGGACGCGGAGGGAGATCCACGTACAGAAATAGACGCTAAACTAATAGACACAAGCTCAGACCTCCAACAACAATTAATAGATCAAATAACGAAACTCCCTATGATCATCATAGACTTTAGATACTGTTAACAACATAAATAAACGTATACATATCCAAAGAGTCTGGAAACCCAAAACTTAGATAAGGAAATCTCACGACTAAACCTAAAAAGCATAAGATGGAGACACATAGGAAAACACAAAAGTAATGGATAATCTGGAGATAGTAAGTAGAGAGAGAAAAGAAAACTTACTTGTTCCATGACAACACGACAAAAGTTATTTGCTCACAATACCTTTGATTGTTCTTCCGTATCCTCGCTGAACTCGTGCTCTGCAACAGCTCCGACGACCACCGCCTTTCTCATCTAGACGACTCATTGACTAAAAAATAAAATAAACGGCATACTTTTTATGATGGCGACCCCGTTTCGGACCCAAGCCCTCAAGCTTAGCAACAGGACACCCACACCTAGCCCTTTCCACAGCAACTTATCAATCTCTTTAGACCCATTCGATCTCACACACTCCTCACTTTGCAACTATAAATCAAACTCCATCGCCTTCCTCAACCCTTTACATCCCGGCTTATTGCACCGACGAGATCTCCACCCGTAGCATAAAAATATAGGCAAATCAAAATGTTCATAGAAACAAACACTTAAACTCCAATAAATAATAACTCAAAACCCTTACGTACGAGTCCTAATAATTGGTTAACCCGCAAACGTAACAGAGAAAGCATATCGATAGGCAAACTCAAAAGGATAGTTAGAAAGGGAGAGAAATCCCAACCCTAGGCCTTCAAAATCCTAAAAAATAGAGATACAAAGAAGACACTATAACGCACCTATTTACAAAACTGAAAACCTAAGATTTTCGGATAAGGAATTCACAGTCACTCAAATCAACCACTTGAAAATCATAGAGAGCGAGAGAAACTGAAAACAAACAAACCTGAGGAGTAGCGAGAATATTAGGATGGTAAAGAGATTGTTGTTAAAGTAGAGCTTGTTGCATCAAAAAAAAAAAATCTCATTAAAAGTTAGAAAAGTACTCGACCTTTTCCCTTTAGTGAAGCCACGATGAGAATCTCTAAGGAAATTGAAGCTAGTTAATACCGGAGCTTTACGGGTCTCATAGAAACTAAGATAGAATGTTAAATCTAAAAAAAACAACTTTCTTGGACTACCCAAAACACAAATCCACTAAAGGGAATACAAATCACGAGACCATAAAGAATTTTTTCCCCTTTCCCTTTTTTCCCTTGAAAGGACGAAATAGGTAGTCCCGTCTTCTTTCCTAAAAACCCTAATGTTGAAAATATGCAAACCTTAGCTGCCAAAATACAAAGTCGCCGCCTATGGCTTAGCACTGTCACCACCATCTCGCTACCAACCCTTGCATTCATCGCCACCACCCTCAAATGTTGCATGCTTCCTCACCACCAATGACAGCCTTCATCTTCTCTAACCAGCAGTTGCCTAGACGTGCCAGTTCCAACAGCGCTGTTAGTAGGAACGACTCCAAGCCGTAGACATCTTTTCCATCGAAGGACACAGAAATAAAAAAAAGGGTCCAGAGACATAAAAGGCAAACCTTTTGGGGGTCTCTCTCAACGCCATAGCCATTAAAGTACATTTGACCGACTAAGACCTACATGTTGACATCGCTCGATTTTGCCTTTTTCAAGGTGTCTTTAAACTACTGTGTCACACAATCCGACACAACATTAGACAAAGGCAGGCAGGTTCATGAATAATAGATGGCAACAACAACCACTTGCCATAAACTACACTTTCATCCAAAGTATTTACACTAACTTCTTTTATGACACTCAAATAGTTTTTATTTTTTAAAACAATCCCCTTTTTTAGATTTCAATTTAAAATAATGTTAAAATATATATGACATAAATATTATATATAAACTAATTAAATGCTACTTACATGATGATATAACTCAATTTTTAAATTTATCTCAAATTAGTTAAATTTGATAGAAATTAATAATTTATTACCTATTTTAAATTATTAATTTAATTTAAATGAAATGAAATTTAATAATTAAATTAAATTATCATTTCAATTATATTTTATTATTCTATTAATGTTTATATGGCGTGTAATTGAAGTTTTGTCATTATTTTGTAATTAAAATTTAATAGGATGAACCTTTTAATTAAAAATAAAAATTTTACTCGAGAGAACACAAGTAATTGTAAAAAGGAAAAGAAAAAATAAGAAAGAGATAAAAAGAGGAAAAATATTACACATGAATGTGAAGTGAAGTTACATCTTTCTTTATTTCCTTCTTCACATGTCCCATCAACTTTTTCTTAGAGAATATTTCAAAGTTTCAATTTTTATCAAAAACATTTGCAAACTAATTTCACCACATCTCTGACAGCCACTCAAACCTCATTTCTTTTTCCTCTCCTGTAGCCAATCATAGCCTCCACTTCAATCCTAAACTCATTGTTCTCTTCGATAAATCTCTCTGCTTCCATCTACTATACCTCTCATTTCATTGAAGATAACGTGAATTTTGGATTCTTCTTTCTTTTGTTCTGAGATTTAGTTAACATAATCATCTTCTTTTAGAGATGGAGTGTTATTGAAGATGGTGGTGAAAGTTGAGTTGCTATGGTTTGTTGTTTTTACTCAATTCTCCCTCTTCCATGGTCTATTAGAATGAAGATTGCATTTGGTGCTTCAAGAAATCTCTCTACCTATTCCGAGCTTTTGTTGTTTTTATTACATTATTTTAATGTAGTTGCATGCATTAATAGTAAAATGCGTGAAATTAAATTTTTAATGCAATATTATGAAGATAAGGAAGAGGGATTGGAGGAGAGAGAGAAAGGGAAAAAGAAGGAATAAGGAATTGATAGTGAAATTGAAGTTTATTGAAGCTTAAATTGAAGAATTGGACATCGATTTGGTATGTGTTTAAGCAATTTTATTTTTTCCTAAAAGTTGTTGTTATGTAATTTAGGGTTCTTAAGATAAAATTAGAAGTTTGTAAAATTGTTTTTAAAAATATTTAATTAGATGCTAAATAAAGTAATATATGTGATTAATTTGAATTTTGGACTTATCATTTGTATTTTCTTCAATTAACATACATTATGATTGAATTTGGAAATTTGATATAAATGTTATTTTGACTAATTGGTGAGATGAACACGTTTTGAATGTTCTATGAACTAAATTAAAACCAATAATGAAAAAAATGGCATTAAGGAGTGACATTCATTTTGGCCGAATATGGAATAGGTTGAATTGGCTATTATGAGAATGTATTATTCAATGGAATTTAATTCGATTTGTCTTTAGTAATAGGAATCGGAGGAATGTGATAAGGTTGACGTGCCAATTAGGGAGTTAGCAGTACTGCGTCATGTTTTTGGTTATCGGATTGTATGGCTCCAAAAGCTCGATTCCGGTGTAATATAATTGATTTGTGTTATAAATTGTATGGTTCTGAAAGCTCGATCCTGATATATGCAAAAGGACTATATGGTTCCAAGAACTCGGTCTTGTATTTTGAAAATCCACTTATTTGACTCAGTAATGCAATTCCATTGAATTTTATTTGGGCATTGAAAGAAAATATATAAATGCATAACTAAAGATTAAGGAACTTCAAATGGAAGTAGTAATTGATTGTAAAATTAAATTGTACAATTTATTATGCATTACGTGATTTGATATGTAGTAAGATATGATATACGTGTTTGAATTTCATAATTTTAATTCCTATTTATGCTTAGAAATAAATGAAGATATTTATATTTGCAAAATATTACATGTTATGCATGTAATGGTTAAATGATTTGAATTGGATGAGAAATGAAATTGTTTGAACACCGTTAAGCATATAACTTAGCGAGTGGTTTGGGATTTTGGCAAACTTGACCTTTAGTTATTGTGAGATTTTTATCTCGAGATTGGTTTAGCCAAAAATTCTGAAATTTCATACTTAACTTCTTGACTTATTGACGAATTTTTTGGGATCAATTATAGATTTTTTTGAGATAGAATTCAGGAGAAATAAATTCTCAAACGTGCGTCAAATTTTTGGGTCTCCAGAATGACCTTTCGACGATGTTTCAATCATAATTTTTGACTCAGATGGTAGATTCAGTGATTTAAGTCTCAGACTGAAGCTAACTTAAAGACAAAGCTACTGATAAAATTTGAGCTCAAAATTTGTCACCGTTTGGTTTCTATCCACTGTCGAAATTGACCATGAAAAATTGGCAAGAACGTGTTTCATTGTATGTCTCTAAATTAGGTCAGCCACCTCATCAGTGTGAGGGGTATAAAAACCGAATTTTGTTTCTAGGTTTAGGGTCGGCCTCCTCTGAGTTTTTCTCTCTGAACTCCTAGCCAAAATTATTCTTCTCTTCTTTTCTATTTTCAACGCAAATTCCTTGGAGAATTGGATGGTAGATTCGTTTTACAAGGTATGTGTAGCTAAGTTTGTTTTTCAATTGTAAAGGGTAATACCCTTCAAACCTATATTAATTCATGATAATTTCATCTTAATCGATTGTTGTGTTTGTGATTTGCAAACATGTGTTTGAATTCTGATCCTTTAATGGCTAGTCTGAACTTGTAAATCTTAAAACCTAGAATTAAGGTTTATAAGGGATTTTTGGACTCTATTTGATTAATTGATGGTAGTAGTTGCCAAATTAATTGATTTATAGCTAGGTTATTGATAGTAGTTGTCAAACCTACTCTGAGAGAATTCGAACTTTGTCTTAAGTTAATGATAGTAGTTGTCAAAGTTTTCAAGGCAAGATCATTAAACGGACTATAGTAACGCTCGTACGTGACATAGGTGGATTAGTAGTTATGAATCCTATGATTGTTTGTGAAGATTTGTTTTCTTAGTAGTGAAGAAGTATAAAATCAATAAGTTGGTGATTCGTGATTACGTAAACACAGTACACAAATAATTCATAGATTTCGATGAATGAATTAATTGGCTTCGTTGGCAAAATCCTTTGTAATTGAAGTTTTCATAATTTTGTTTTTATCATAATCTTTCAATTTTGGTTTCTTCCAAATTTTGATTTAACACTTGTTTAATTTCATGTTCTTTAAATTCTAAATTGTCGAAATCAAACCTCCGCCCCCTGCCATTTACTTATTTCCATGCACTAATTTGTGTTTAATTGAGTTAATTTCATTGACTTTTGTTTGTGTCAAATCTAATTCTATTCGGGTCAGATTATCTTTTGATTTTTGTTTTCTGTTAGTTGTTTCTATTTTCTAGTTAAGTTAGTAGCTTGCTTTCGATATTGAACCATTTAGGTTAGATTCCATTTTAGATTTTAGATTTTTGTTTCTTTTTTGTTTTTGTGTCTATTTTCATTTACTAAAATTTCATTGACAAGTTTGACGATAGTCAGCATTCCATAATCAGATCTTCAAGGGAATGATCCCTACTCTTATATACTACTTGTTATTTGTCCAGGGTTAATTAACAAGGGTAACGATATCTTATCAAATTTTGGCGTCGTTGTCAGGGATCTATCTAACAGTTTGCTAACGTATTTTTTAACTTGTTTTGTTATTTGTGTTTTTTTTGTAAGTTGCATGTCTAGTAGCTCTGAACAAGAACTTTCAGACGGATTAATCGAGCAATTCTACGAAGAGCAATTATTCTTCATCAATCTCACACCTCCGCGATCTCCCCTCCTTGAACTGTGCACATTGCGTAAGGTGAAGGAGAAAGAACTTTTGAGTTTTGCACACCTTTTCCAACAACCGAAGCATTCACAAACAGAATTTGCAAATATTGCAATCAATTCGCAAAGAACATTGAAGGAGCTTGCTGCTCCTAACCTTGACAACCAGCCTTTGTGTATTAATGTAGAGCATGCTAATTTTAAATTAAAGTATGGTTTTATCATTTGTTTCCTGGTTTTAATGGTCTTGTAAGAGAAGACCGACACGCACACCTCAAGGAGTTTCACATGGTATACAATGGATTGAAACCGCAAAGGGTGGATGAGAATTTGGTTAAACTAAAAGCCTTTCCTTTCTCATTGAAAGGTTCGGTCAAGGAGTGGATATTTTAGATTCCCCCTAGTTCGGTAATAAAATGGAACGATTTGAAGTGCATGTTCTTGGAGAACTACTTTCTTGCTTCGCGAGCTACAAATATTCGGAAGGAAATTTGTGGCATAAGACAGATGTATGGTGAGATGTTTTTTGAGTAGTGGGAAAGGTTCGAGAAGCTGTGCTTACAATGATTTCAAATATGGTAGCAAATTCTAAACAGTTTGACACACGAGGGGAATTCCACACAAAATGCGTAAGCGAGGTAAGTAGTGTTTCACTAGAAAATAAAGTTGATGAACTAACCTCACTAATGCATGCTATATTGAGTAGTAGTGTGCAGCAAGTCAAGATATGTAGCATTTGTTCTCTTAGTGGACACACTTATGATTTGTGTCCTACAATGGAGGAAAACTCGACAGAGTATGCCCATGTGATTGGTAGTGGATTCAACACAAATCCACAGCGCAAATATGATCCATTCTCATCAACGTACAATCTAGGACGGCGCGATCATCTGAATTTGTGCTATGAAAACCCACAATAGTCGATGAACAATGGAGGAAGAGTGTCAATGCCCCCTGGTTTCCAGCAAAATCATACCTATGCCTTAAGGCCAAATCCTCAAAATTTGGTTTATTCTTCTTCTACTTCTAATTCTGAAATTTCTGGTTTGAAGGAACTTGTAAAAAATATAGGTACTAACATTGTTGCAATGAAGCAAAATTTCTTATTTTTTCAACAGAAAACAGATGCTGGTATCCAAAATCTAGAGAAACAAATGGGCTAAATCACAAACTCAATGAGTAAACTAGAGGTGCAAAATAGTGGTAGGCTACCCTCTCAAGCCTTGCATCCCAAGGAATCTATCCAAGCTACTGAGCTTCGCAACAGAAGGGCTCTTGTTAAGCAGAAAAAGAAAGGGATTGTTTTGGAGGAGGAAGAGGAACTCGAGACACACCCTGACCATGTTAAGCAGCCCATGGTCATGGAACCCAAAAATAGATTTTGTTTCTTCGCCCCGTGTTGGTCAAAATGAAATCGAAAATTCTAGGAATAAGACAAATTGGGTTCCTCTAATTCCTGCCTAAACTGTAGCTTTTGACAAGGTGCCAAAGGTATATTGTAAACCTTTCAATTCTGATTTTCAGTTGATGCCTCCGTTTCCTTTGAGTGTTAGGAGTTTGAAGGCCAAGCAAGAGGAGAAAGAGAGGGATATCTTCGATCTATTCAAGAAGGTGGAGATCAATATTCCATTTATTGATGCAATTCGAAAAGTCCCGAAGTACACGAAGTTCTTGAAAGAAATTTGCACAACCAAGCATGCCCATCGATTAAAAGGATAGAAGACTGTGAATATGGGCAAGGTAATTTTTGTTGTGATGAAACTGAATATCCCATGCAAGCAGAAAGACCCCGGTGCGTTTGCCATTCCATGCATAACAAGTAACACCTTGTTTGAGAGAGCTTTGTGTGACTTAGGTGCATCCATTAGTGTGATGCCTAAACACGTGTATGATGCCTTGAGTCTTGAGTGTAACATCTTGTCCCCACATTAAGGGTTAGAACCTAGATTTCAAATGGAGAGAATAGCAATGTGAGAGTCAGGAAAAAAATTGCATTTCATGCCCAGCAACATGTCAGCATACATGTATGTGAATTTGAATCTTTGCACATACAAAACTAAGTGTATATGCATTCATTGACAACTTCTGGGTATGATTGCTTTAAATATGATTTTATTGAAAATGAGAAGTTGAGGGAGTTGAAAGAGTGATCTTGGTATGAGTTGTGATAAGGAAAAATTTGGAAACAAAAGTGGTGGTTGATTTGGAAAATGTTCACTGACTGTGCTTCAGTCTGTTAGCCATAACTTTTTCTATAGTTATCCAAATGAGAAGATCCTTTGTTTGGATTAACCTAGAAATATATGGCTACATTTTTTATGAAGATATCAAATTTCAATTCTATCTCTAAGAGTCTCAAAATTTGTCTTAAAGTGAGAACTGAGTGTAGTACTTTGGTGGATGAATGTAAAATTCGTCTTTGGACCTTAAGGAAACTTTAGTATTGATCTAGATAGATTTTGGCAAACTTTCCTCTTGATATTCGTAGATATTTATGTTATCTTTCCAACATTATATAGTATGAAATCTTTGGACATTGGAGTCAAAAGTTATGACAAGTGGAGATGCTCAGGAGTGTAGTCCGCTTCTTCTTATGTTAACCTTCTGCTTCTTCTTAGGTTGACTTTTGCTTCTTCTTATGTTGA
>JANITW010016489.1:0-10039 GCA_027564335.1 Erythroxylum williamsii | reverse complement strand
TTGTGCATTAAATGGCTACCTTGAATAATGTTGAGTGTATTATTATGACTGAAAATGTTTTCAAATTAAAGTGGGCCCAAAGTGTCTACTGATTTTTTGTGCGTATGAATGTATCCAAAAAAAAAGTTTACTGAGTTTTGACTGAGTGATGTGGCACGCCACCCTCGAGGGCCACGGACTCGGATATCACCATCGATGTCGGGTTCGGGTCATGCGGGAGTGGTGTGTTACAATTTCATCCCCACTGCTCAGTATGTTTCAAGTCATATAAAGAACAGAACAAATAAAACATGATATGATAGTTACAATGGTGATTTATATGTAAATCAATTTAGTGATTGATATGGTAAATTAAGAAAGACTAACTCGATTTAGATGCACAAACGTCAGTGAAATCCACTCAGTTGCACAAACTCCAGTGAAAATTGATGCATCTATGTTTAAAATATAAAAGGGGAGTCTTAGGCCATTAAATAAAAGGTCCAAAATTAAAAGTAAAATTCTAGGTCCTAATTGCTTAAAGTGCAAATCAAGCCTTCAAATCCCAATGTATGGAGACAGAGTAACCTAAATTGCTAAATCACAATGCCACCATTCAAATGAATTGGATCACAAAGACATCATGAACTCGCTGTCGAGGCTTTAAGAGATTGCACTTGTTGGAAAATAGTTGTAAATCGTATGTGAGTAGTTGATGGAGAGAGAGAGTGTGTATTTATCTGTATGTTTTGTTAGTAAGAAGTGTTGGATAACGGGGCAAAAGGGATGTGAAGAAGAGGGGCGGTTGTAATAGAACAAAGAGAGAAGACGAAGAACACTTGCTTCAGTAGTGGTAAGCAACGCAATCAATAAGAGAATTAAGAGTCAATAACCAAAAACATCTAAATGGAAAGAACACTACTCTATTTGGTGTCTCTATTTCATTTGTATAGAAAATGACAAATTATAGATGGACCTGTGTTGGGACCCATCACCTCTCTTCATGGCTCTTGACATAACCTAAAACAACTTTCAAACAACATAATACCATCTTAACAACATACAAACAATAGCTCACACATGTAGAGGAAATGGTCGTCAGAAGAATCTTTTGGGTGTAGAAGCTTTCGTCGGAGATGGTGTCACACCTTCGGGAAGCGGACTGGAGGAGATGATGCAATGAGGATATGGATTGGGCAAGGGCTTGGGGTAAGAAGAGTGATCGGGAGTGTTATATATGTCAACTTACTATCATCAATCTTCTTGCATAAATAGTTAAAACAAAAAGACATGGACTTATGAATCTGCTCTATTTTCTTCATGACTCAAGTGAAAACAAATCATACAAATAAAGGCGGGAAACAAAATCAAAGGGTTAGGAAGAATCGATCGGCTGAGCTTAGGCAAGAACAAAGTGGAAGCTATCAGTTATTAAAAAGTTGTCGTATTTGTTATGGAACAGAATAGGTACACACTTAGTGGCACAAATGATCTGATGCCCAAGTATTGTAGTTTTATGGTATAGGGACTCCGCATAGTCTATAGGAAACCCAATCAAGTAAGGCTAGACTTGAAAATTAAATTATATATATTTTTTAATTAATAAAATCAATACAATTATTTTACATCAATTACAGAATAAAAATGTAAAATAGAATTTTAGATTTCAAACGCAAAAGATACCAAAAAACAATTGGAGAAATTACAGATTGGAGTTGAGCTTATCTAAATATGCAAAGATAATGGTATTTTTTGTTAATTTGCCTAAAACCATATAAATAGAGATTTACATCTTCATTCTCAAAAAGTTAAATCAATCTCATAAGAAAATAGTGTAACATCCCATCACTGATGGGAATGGTAAAATAGTAATTTGGGACGGATTATGAGTATGTAAACTAGTCTCGGCATGTTCATGCATAATATGGCCCCCATATATACATAAATTGTAATTTTTGTATACGCACATGATTGTACATGCATTCATGACATTTCTCAGCATATGTGTTTGTTATGAAAAAAAATATGAATTTGTGTTTGAACATTGTATTAGAGTGGACTTTTGTGTGTTTTACATTTTTAGGAAATTTTGAAAATTTTTCTAGAAAATTTTAGAGAAAATTTTCGGATCGAAAAAATTGCCAAGTGATGGATTGATGGGATTTTTGGTATCGAAAATGACTGTTTGATGAGGTATGTTTTAGAGGAATGTTTTAGATTTGTAATGAGGTATAATATGTGAATTTTGAATGTAGGGATTGTAAGTTATGAACTTGTAAAGTTTGGATATGGTTTAAGTCATGTGCTAATTTAACAAGCTTTAACATGAGTTTTGATCTTTGCAGTGATATAAAGTATATAATTTTTCGATAATGGGATAGGAAGTTATGCTTTGTGGAAGATTGTGTTACTGCTAAGAATGACTTATATAGGCAGAAACTTTGATTGAGAATTTGATTTGTTTACAGGTTGAATTTGCTTCTAAGTTGTTCATGAAAGATGTAGAATATGTTTTTCTCTTTTGGTTGATATAAAACCTGGAATTTTTGGCAAAAATGATGGGAAGATATGATTTTTGGAAAAATGTTGTACTGTTTTAAATGGTATTGTGAAGACAGTAGCTTTGATTGCATTTTTGACACCCTTAGAGGTGAAATTGGTTTGTAAGCTCTTCATGAAACTTGTAGATTTTTCTGTGCTCTTTCCAATGAGTCCTTAATTGTGATTTTTGCACATTTGTGTGAAGAGTTGTGTAGTGTGGAAGACAGGGAGATATTAATTGGAAAATGGGAATTAAAAAAATGAAAAATTAGCGGATGCTCGCTCTTCGCGAGGGCGCTCGCCCTCGCACTCTGTTGAGTGTGAGGGCTGTTGATATATATATATTTTAAAATTAATTATTATATTATGAATTTAGTTAATTATTTTGGCCCAATTGCTTTCTTTTGTGAATAACTTTTCCGTCCGACATCCGAGTGACCTTATTCTCGACACATCGGATTTGGGAATTATTTAATTTCATTTTTACGTAAAATTGGAAAATTTGTTTAGTGATGAAATTGACGTGGATTAAGTCGATCAAAGTGAGAGGACCGGGTAATTATTTTTCTGGTCCGTGTTTTTATTTATAATTGGACCCACAGAGGTCCGAATTGAGTGATTTTAGTGTCAATGAGTTTCTAATATTTAGAGGAAAATTTTGTGATGGGAATTTTTTAAATAGTGTTGGGAATGTCACGAACATACGTTGTACACATTTTAATTACTACATGTGCATTTTTAAATATTTCTGATTGTACATTTGGTAATGTTTGAATATTTTGACTGTTATAGAGGCGCTTTTGGAACGTCAACCACCGACATTGCCAAGACTTCCAGGCATTAGCTCGGAAGCTATTGGTGAGTGACCTAGATGATTCCTCAATTATTATTTGCTTATAATTCTGTGGTAAATAATGGTGGGATTGTGTTTCTGATTATGGATTCCGGACAGAAGGTCCGATATATTGGGGATTTGTGACATAGAAGTGCTGTTGTTTGTGAATTTGTGAACTATTTGTTTGAGTTATGATAATGTGTGACATATTTGGTGATTGTGACATACATACTGCTTCATTGTGATATGTGTATTCCATGCATGAATGCATGATCAGTTAATGACAGTTGTGACTAGGGCAGCCACCGAGAGCTAAAAGCTTAAAGTAATTGGGCCTTGAACCCACAGTGATTCAAAGCCTCAGGCTTAACGATTAATGTGCCCATATTGGGACAGTTTAGGCTCTCGGTCACAACACCGTAATAAAACGGAAAAGTGTCACATATGCATTTGATTTGATTTATTTGATTGAGTGAAAGGAAAAATGCCTTATACTTATGTGATAACAATCATGTGGTGCTTCTGAATGTGAAATAACGGTGATATGCTTGAGTGTTGCATGAAACATAATGACTGTTGTGACCAGAGTCACCCCCTAACAGAGCTTTAAGCTTAACGAGTGAAAATGAGCTTCGAGCCATAAGTGATTCAGAGCCTCAAGCTCAATGTTTAATGAGCCTTGTATCCACCAACGGATAAGGGACAGTTATTAATGAGCCCTACAAGAGACAGTTTAGGCACTCGGTCACAGGAAAATAATAAATGGAAAGGAATCTCATATGCTTGTATCAAATATGAATGTGGAATTCCGTAGATGTTGTGAAGGTGCATTAGGAAATAAAGTTCGATGTATGCAGCTTGTGTTATGTGACTGGGTGAACCATCGATGATGGTCACTCACTGAGTTCACAAAACTCACCCAAACTTTACAATTATTTTTCAGAACCCAGAAGAATACCCCGTTAGGCAACGGGCATATAGCATCTGCTTGTGAGTGAGAGAAGAGGTCAGGATCAGTTTGCGTCTGCATTAGTGTCTGATAAAATTGAATTTTTCTAAATCTTTGTATAAATGATTAGGTCAATTTGTAAAGTCAACAGACTGAAATAAATTGTATTTATGAAAAGGGCTCCCATAGCCATTGTATTTACCGGTGAGCGTGTATGTTAATTGGTTCCCGCATAGTGCATGTTTGGGTTTTAAAAAAAATTATACTGAGTTTTTGACTGAGTAATGTAGGACACCACCCTCACAGGGCACAGACTCGGATATCACCATCGATGTCGGGTTCGGGTCATGCGAGAGTAGGGTGTTACATTTAGGTGGTATCAGAGCTCAGAAGTACGAACTTATATGGGCATTTTCTGAAACATGGGTCAAGTTACATACATTAAAGTCATGTAATAGCAGACCGTGGCAACTGATCCCTAGTCTGAGTCGTATGAGTATGAGTCATACACATGAACATGTGTTAAGTGTGAGAAAAGTGATGATATGAAAGAAAATGAAGTTTGCTTAAAATGATTGGAGTATGATTTAGCATAAGAATATGTCTAATGGAGATAAAAAAGTTCAGGACGATTAGGTATTTATGATTCTGACTTGTATGCCCGATAAAATGGGAAAAATTGGAAAGAAAAAAAATATGGTTCGGTAATATATATATATAGCTTCAATACATTTGTGTTGGTGTGTCTTATGGGATATTGATATTGCACCGTAATATTCTACCTTCGAAGGAGATAGAGAAGTGAAGATATTGTCAAGAAGAAGCAAAAATGATGAGAAGAAATAACTTTTCTATGACTATGAAAGGATAGACTTGGATTCGAACTGTGATAAAAGTTCTGATTTAGCGTAATAATATGTCTGTGATAATGAGATTACATTTCTTGATGATTCTGTATCTATAATTCTAAATGGATTGAGAATATACATATGGACGATGAAATAATAGGAACATGACTTTACAAGTGATGAAGCGTGATACATGATGTGTAGTATGGAGAAAATTAGCAATGCACATAGGTTAGGGATTGTATGTATGCATGCGGTTATGGAAAAGATGATAAATAAAAAGGGGAAGAATAAAGGCACTTAAAATGTAAATTCAATGATCATGATAAGATGTTGCATTAGAAGAAGAGGTAAATACTGGAAAACTGAAGTAGAATCGCTGTCAATATGTGTGTTAAGGTAAGGAAGAAAGTGCAAGGCACGTTATTGGCTTACAAAAATAGGTTTTTGTTATGATCATACGGTAAACCCCAGTTATGGGTAGGAACAAGGATAGAAATAGTATCAAGAGTCAATTGGAATGTAAGTAGCATTAGCGAATGTGAGTAAGTGGAGACATGACATAAATACATCTGTGAATTAGATGTAAGGATTTTGAATGGGATCTACCGGGATGTTAGAGTAAAAGAAATTGCTTAATGCCTCATTAAGCTTTAGTATCGAGGATGCATTGACCATAGAGTCATGATACAAATTGATATGAAATGTAGACATTGATTTTCTTGAGCCATTAAGAATGATCAATGATTTTCTTGAGCCATTAAGAACGATCAATAAGTACTCATAGATAATAGGTGAGTGACAATATCGAGGTTTATACTAAGAAATCACTAAGATGGGGTCAGAAAGCTGAGTAATTTAGTTTATGAAAGCTCTTCTCTCGAGTCAATAATGGAATCTGATAATCTTTCCATAGAGGTCAAAGGCCCCTCGCTTGATTCAATCAGGTTTGTGTTAGAAAGGAAACACAGACGCAACGGAGGGAATTTTGAAATAAGATAACAGGTCTCCAAGAAAAGTTGTGATGTGTTGTCTTCTTTATAAAAAAAAATGAATTAATAGTGAGTCAAAAGTGAATATTGGAGTTACATTCATAGCAAAGACTCAAGTATAAGAGTTAGAAAAGGCTATTAGGAGTGAAATATTTTGTTGATGTAAAGTATCTAACTATATAAGGGGATTTCTGCAATTCGAGGAGACACTCTTGTTATATGAGGTGAAGTTTGGTCCACATATTAGTCTGAGTAAATATGTTTGGGAACCACAAAGTATATCTATTGAAAGGGTTTCCAACACAGGAAGTTATGTTCGTAGATGAATTGAAATGTGTGGAGCAACAGGTATGAATGACCAGACATTAGAATAAGTCAATGTGGAATCATCAGGAAATTGAAAGAACTGCTGAAATCCGTCAAGAAAAAGGAAGTTCAATGAAAAAAATTGTGGATATCATGTGATCATACTCTGAGGAATTAGTTACTCAAGGAATTACAAGAACTAAACATAAGCATAATGAGTTTGAGGTTATATCTATTGGAGTTAACCATACCCCGATAGGATTCTGTTATTGAAGGTTAATGTGATCCAAGCAATATGATATCAATGAGTGACTATGATTATATTGACAAATGAAGATGAAATTTTAAATACTTGAGGGAAAAAGATATAAGCTGTGTCAGTGTTAAAATGAAAACAAAATAAGTATAGTGTTAATTATGTCATTCGGAGTTGGAATTTTGTAGTATATACAATAAAGGTTCCAAATCGAGATCAAGAGGGAATTGGTTGTAATATATAAGGTGATTTTGTGTACCTAGAGATAAATATAGCTGCATGAGCTAAATTTCGATAAATGACTTGAAAAGTTCTGCAATAGTAGTTGGTTTGAAAGCGTAGAATCATGATGTGGACAGAAACATATGAGATATACATATGACTAGACAGATTAATAGAGATTAAGGTAAGACTGGAATTAGAAAAGATTGAAAGGATTGTGCAGAGGGACCTGTCCTAATAAAGTTAATGTTCCAATGAGTACTACATATGTGGATATTAGGTTCCTCAATCTAGTGCAATAAAGAGGGTATAGTCACGAGTTAAAATGGAGCAAAAAGGAAATCTTATTAGTTATGGAAAAGTAACATCAGTTTTGCAAAAAGGGATTAGGAAAGCCCAAATTGAGGATTTGAGCAATTTTTATGGAATAAAGTATATGTGTACTACCTGTTAAAGAGATTTCCTAGCGTCTCTCGAAAGAGTAATTGATGGCTAAGAATATCGAACTGAGTGCTTATATGTTTGAGTTCCTTGTAGTCTTGACTATTGGAGACAGGTATAAAGCTTATATGTCGGGAATACTTCAGCATATAAGACTAATGCATAATGCAAATTGACTATAGGCAAAATCATTATTATCCTAGTGATACCATTATAGGTGTCAAATGACAAAAAGAGTCACTCACCCTGAGTAAAAGCCAGAACAAATTTGGGATACTGTTTGAACTAAATTGAAAAACTGAATTAAGTGGTTTTGAAAGACGAATGGATTTTTGGTGGATCACAACGATGTCGTGACTATATGGAGACAGATTTGAAAGTTCAGTGTACTAACACCGATAAAAAAAAAGAGATGACTTGTCCTTAAGTGTATCACCTGTGCCAAGGTGTAGTTAGATGAGATACAAAGGTAATAGGGGAAGCTAAGTGTGACATAAAGTAGTCCATATAAAACTATGGCAAAAATGGGACTAAGGCATTATGAGTGATTTTATGGTTAGTATTGTTATAATCCGATATATGTGGTATTGAGACTGGAAGTAAAGAGTTGAATACTCTGAACTCGTCAAGGGCATAATTGAGGAAGTATGATATCTAAATAGGGAATTGATAGGAAACGTAGGAGTGTATGAAATGACAGTACCCCTACCTTCTTCAATATCAAAAATGAATTTCAAGGACGAAATTTTTATTAGGAGGGGAGAGTTGTAACATCCCATCACCGATAGGAAAGGTAAAATAGTAATTTGGGACGGGTTATGAGTGCGTAAACTAGTCTCGGCATGTTCATACATAATATGGCCCCCATATATACATAAATTGTAATTTTTGTATATGCACATGATTGTACATGCATTCATGATATTTCTCGGCATATGTGTTTGTTGTGAAAAAAATATGAATTTGTGCTTGAACATTGTATTGGAGTGGATTTTTGTATGTTTTACATTTTTAGAAAATTTTAGAAATTTTTCTGGAAAATTTCGGAGAAAATTTTCGGAGCGGAAAAATTGCCAAGTGGCGGAATGATGAGATTTTTCGTATAAAAAATGACTGTCCGATGGCACTGAAAAATTAGATACATGATGTTTGGATTTATTAATTGGAGCCATTGGATTTTGGGACAAATTTTAGAGTAGAAATTGGAGACCAAATGGACTAGTTACTAAGGGGACCAATTGGAAGCATAAGGAATTGAAATGTGGTCACTTATATAACCCACGAAAGTGTTAAATGAAAGACCATATTTTGGTCTTTCATTGAGCCATGTATGAGACTTTAGATGGGAAAGGGTTAAAGGTGATTTAAATGGTAAGTTCTTCTCTCCTCCGTAGCTTCTTCCTTCCTTTCCTTCGTTGATTCAAGCTTCACCTAGACAAGAAAGCTTTCCTTTGTTGCTTGCTTTTTATTCCTTTTTTCACACATAAATCCTAACCTAAGCCTTGCCATAGTGATGATCGTATGGTGATGGAAGGAAGGTAGAGAATTGGAGTAGTTTGAAGAATTGAAGAATAGAAGCTTTGAAGCTTGTTTAGGTGAGGGTTATGTTGTATGTTCTTTAATTGGTAGTTAGATGCATTTATTGTGCTTTATGGTGCATAAATTTCATTAAGTTTGTGTGTTGATTGTATGGGTATAAGCTTATGTTGTGTAAGGATGAATGATATGGTATATGGAGGATGTGAATTTAGTGTTTTTGGATGGAGTTGATGATGTTAGATGAGTGGTAATTAAAGTAAGAAAAATGTGTGTGCGTGCTACCATTTTTGTGGCTACTTATTCAAGTAAAAGTCTTGATGAACTTATGGCTGATTTCTTGATTAAATGGGATGTTTATTGGTGTAGAAATGGTATTGGAATGATAGGAGTTGAGTTAGGTATAAAATCTAGAAAATTTTACTTTGTGTATATTTCAGGTATTTGATCATAACTTTTGATATGATTATGCTATTGAGATGAGGTTTGACTTGAATTAAACTTGAGAAGTTGGGGTATAATTCTTATAAAGGAAGTTTTGTCGAATTGTGGCTTGAAAGGTTTTGAATTTTGCTTTGAAAGTGAGATTTTTGTGCAGGACGAATAGTGGTGACTCTAGCATTGAATGATTTGTAACTTAAAACTTTGGGGGATTTTTCTAGGCTAAAGTAGACAGATTTTTTGAAATTGGTCTTAATGAAAGTTGAATAGTTTCTTGTTAGCTTTCTATCGCCACTAAGTATGACATTTTTCAATTTGTAGGATGAAAGTTATGGCTTGATTTCTTTCAGGTGGTACTTTATATCTTAATGTGTTTGGTGTGTGTAATGTCTTTAAGTATGGATTTTGGTGATTTTGGACTGTTATGATTGAAATTAGCTAGAGTGATTTTATGGAAAGTTGTAGAGGAATGTTTTGGCTTTGTAATGAGGTATTATATGCGAATTTTGGATGAAGGGATTGTAAGTATGAATTTGTAAATTTGGATATGGTTTAGGTTCTATGTGTTGGTTTATGCCCTACAGCCAATCGATTTGGTTGTAGTTTAGTGAAAAAGTATTTAAAGGCATTCTTTATCTTGTACATGTTTAGATGTATATGATAAAGTCCATGGGATAATTATACATTGCAAAT
>JANITW010016482.1:0-10041 GCA_027564335.1 Erythroxylum williamsii | reverse complement strand
AGATGAATTATGGGATATGTATGAATGTATAAGAAGAATCTTTTGATTTGAGATTTGGATTTGAGGATAAATTTCCAATTGGGAAAAATTAAGTTGCTTTGTATGAGTTTTTAATGACTGAAAGAGGAAAAGAAAAAAATTTATATCGGATTGGATTGGCTTAGTTTTGACTCCTTATGGTTTCCAACGCAACGTCTTTCTAACATATTCGTTACCGGATGTCGGAATTAAGTTTTTGTTTCCGCTTTTCGATATGCTTCTGCTTTCGTTTTGATTCTCCATTCGATTCGTATCCAATTTGTTATTCAATTCGTTTTCACTTTCAATTTTGTTTCCGTATTTTGTTATCCGATTTTCTGATTTGATTCATTTTTTTGCAAATACTTTCGTTTCTAATTGTTTCAAGCTTGATTTTGTTCGTTCATTTGTTTCGCTTTACTTTTTGAGTCCTATTTTCCCGGTTTGTGCTTACGTTTTCCGTTTGTTTTCTGGTTGGGGTCCAGTTTCGAGATCGAGTCCCAACATGATATATATATAGGACCATCCTAGTAAGATAAGACCTAAGTAGAAATCCCTCATTTAGAATATTAAAACTAACACCGTCTATTAATATGGTGAGAACTAGAGTCCTTTTAGAGTTAAGGTTGTTAGGCAAACTCAAGCCCACTCTGTACGAATATGTTCAATCTATGGAAATATGATTTTTGAATTGATGGGTCAATTTTAACTAGAAGCGTTGATTTGTCGGGTAAACCCGAGATCAACGTGGACAGAGGAGAAGTTAGCTAGTGTACATGAGATGTACATGCATCAAGAATTGATAGCCCAATGTGAGTGCACACATCAACAATTGATAACACTAGATTCGATAGTTGCATTATAAATGCAATTGGTATGATCAATACCTACCGATTGACCTAACGTGGCTTGTTGTACAAACCCAAGGTCATTCTTAGGGATATTGGATATCAACCCACTAATATAACTTATACACAAGTTCTCTCAGATTCATTTAGAGGGTTATGGATTCGTGAGAAAATAGTGAGAGTTATATTACATGTTATTAAAGTTCTAATTGACATGCATTTATGTACAGTTTAACACCATTTCTCTAATTGACATTAGGTTGCCAGAGTCGGCACCATGACCAGTAGTGTGAAACTATGCTCACTTATGGAAGCCAATAAGTTGACTAGACCTAACTTCCTAGACTACCTTAGGAATTTGAAAATAATTCTCAAGCCGGAGAAACTAAGCTTCATCTTAAAAGAATCATTATCTGATTCCCTTGCTGCTGATGCTTCTGATAGTGATCAGAGGGTATATAGAAAGCATCTTGATGATAGTGAGATGACTAGCTGCATAATGTTGGCCACAATGTCATTGAAATTGTGAAGGCAGCATGAGGCTATAGATTTCATACTATAGTCTATCATCTGAGGGAGTTGTTTGATGAGCAAACTAGGTCCAAAAGGTTCAAGACCTAGAGGTTGCTCTTCCACTTCAAGATGGTTGAAGGGACATCGTCAGTGCAATTTGCACTAAAGAGGAATGGCTATATGGAGAGGTTGGTCTCCTTAGGTTTTTTGATGGATCATGAGTTAAGTATAAACTCAATTCTAACTAGTTTGACTAATAGTTATTCATAGTTTGTGCTTAACTATTAGATGAACCAAATCCACAATAATTCCTGAGCTAATCAACTTGCTCAAAAAAGTTGAGCCATCTGTCTGTAAGGACAATAAGGTTGTGATGCAGGTGGACTCTTCTATTTTGAGGAGGAAGAACCAAAAAATGAAGAAGTCCATAAGGCCTAGTGGAGGTTCGGTTAACAAGAAAGCTAAGGAGATTGCCCCTAAGGGAACATGCTTCCACTGTGGCAAGGATGGTCATTAGAAGAGGAACTGTAAAGCCTATCTGGAGTCACCGAAGCAAAAGAAGGCAACAGATCCATATCTACGTTAGGTATGTTTATAATGATATTAATATTGCTTCTAATAATAACATATAGGTATTGGATATTGATTGTGACTCAAACATATGTACTAATATACAGGCCTTAGGAACAGTAGAAAACTCAACAAGGAGAGTTAGACTGGTACATGGAAATGGAGTAAGAGTTGTTACATTAGCCATAGGAACTTATATATTGTCACTCCCTAATAGGCTTGTAATAGAATTGGATGATTGTTTTTATGGACCTATATTGACTAAGAATATTATTTTGGTTTCTAGTCTTAATAAATCTAGTTTCCAATTAAATTTTAGTTACAATGGTTGTTCTATTAGTTTGAATGGAATGGTTTATGCTATGGGTACATTATGTAATGGAATATACATACTATATATGTCCAATCTAGTTTTAAATATCAATGACAATAAAATAACAACACGAGATAACGTGAAATCATTTATTTATGGCATTGTCGCTTTGGCCATATAAGTGAGAGATGCACGATTAAACAACACAAGTGTGGTAGTTTAGGGTTAATTAACTATGAATCATATGACATATGTGAATCTTTTTTATTAGGTAAGATGACAAAGTTACATTTTAAGGGAAAAGGTGAACAAGCTACTAGGCTATTTGACTTAATACATTCAGATTTATGTTGTCTAATGTCCATACATGGAAAAGGTGGTTTCATATACTTCATTACCTTCATCGATGATTATTCATGATATGGATATTCATATCTAATAAGATACAAATATGAAGCCTTTGAAAGGTTCAAAAAACTCAAAAATGAAGTAGAGAAACAGTTGGGTAAAAGTATTAAAACACATCGATCAGATCAAAGTGGTGAATACTTAAGCCAAGAGTTTTAAAGTTATCTTAAAGATAATGGGATAATATCCTAGTGGAGTCCACCTTACACGGTGCAACACAATGGTGTGGCCGAAAGGAGAAACGAAACCTTGTTGCATATAGTGAGGTCAATGATGGGCTTAGCAGATATGCCAAAATCTTTTTAGGAATATGCACTCGAGACAGTTTTTTATGTATTATATAGAGTCCCTTCAAAGTCGGTTGATATTACTCCATATGATACATGGACTAACAAGAAACCTTATGTTTCTCACATGAAAGTTTGGGGTTGTCTAGTTTATGAGAACCAAATTCAGTAAGATAAGCTAGAAGCTAAATCTGACAAGTGTCTATTTGTAGGATATCATAAATAAGTGATAGGATATTAGTTCTATAATATTTTCAACTAAAAAGTTTTTGTTTCAAAACATTCTGCCTTTCTAGAGAAAGAATTTCTTCCAAAAGAAGACAGTGGGAGCAAAATTGAACTTATGGAAGTTTAAAATGGTGAAAAAGACATAGATCAACTGCCTAAACCTTCATAATGATAAAATAATAGTTCAATCTTTCAGTACACAAGAAGTTCGTAAGTCAAGTAGGATATGTCATGTTCCAGAGAGATATGGATTTCTTTTAGTGAATATGATGACCTATTGCTCATAGAAGACAATGAGCCTACTACCTATGAAGAATTTTTAAAGAGTTCAAAATTTCAAAAATGGAATCATGCCATGAAATTCAAAATGAATTCGTTGTATGAAAACCAAGTGTGGACTTTGGTTGACCAACCAGAAGGGATAAAGCCCATAGGGTGCTTTTCAAGAAAAAAACCAACATGGAGGGTAATGTAGTTACCTATAAAGCTAGGCTTATAGTTAAAGGTTGTTGTAAGTACATGGAATGACTTCCCATAAGACAATCATATAGATCTACTCTAGTGTAAATGGTAGTCTCATCATAGCAATGGTTCAAATATCCTTAGCTTGGAGGTGCTCAATGATATCTTGGATACTAATCTTATACTTTGACTCCATTCCTTGTCTCCTTTTAGAGGTTACTCATACAGTGGTGATTGGGTATAGCTTGAGGTATTTGAAGTTAATTGAGTAGCCAATAAAGGATTCACCACTCTTAATAGAAGGAGATGATGATACCTATGGCCTCTTGTCAGGGTCATTACTCTGGAATCTCTTGTTAGAGTAGAAATGTCATAAAGATAGTCTTTAGTGACTATTGGATCAAAAAAATAAGCATTCATGATTTGGATAAAATGGAAGATGTATCCTCTCCTAGGTAGTGTATCCCCTTCTCGCTATTGTATCCTAGACCAATTTGATCTACCACTTGTTCTTCTTGAATAACTTGGTTAACAAGATTCTTTGGTGGGAAAAGAGAAGAAAACTTGGAAAGATTTTGACTTAGAATAAAGAAACCAAAGATGAGATACCTCTCATGCAATTTTCAGCTAGCTCATGCAAGATAGATGAGGGAGAGTTAAAAATTCAACAACTCCTTGTATTCCTTCTCCTAATTTCGGTAAGCCTCAAAGAAAGAAGTCAAGTGCATCCAATTCATCATATCCTTCCTTAATCATTGATAAAGGAGCCAATAAATGAGACTCATCTCATTTCTTTTAAGATGGCTATATGAAAAGAACAATAACCTAAACGATACATATCATTTTTGGTTTTGTCATGAAAAGAAGGAAGATGGCCCATCAAACACACCTTTTTCTTCTTTAATCCAATGAATGCTAAAAGGTTACATGCTATCATTAAATGAAAACCATTAAACCATTTAATGATAAGATCATTACTCCATTTAGTGATGATAAAGCATGCTAAAAACCATCTTAAATACAACAAACCAATGCCAAATGTGCAGTTGCACATTTGGCCTATTAAAACCGAAAATCCACCTCCTTTTATCTTCAATAATTTTGTTTTAATTTAATTAATCTAATTAAACTAATTAAACCAAAGCCTAGCCCGTTTCTAAATGTTCATACAAGCTTCTAATTTAAAATTAATTAAAGTAAGTCCAATATTCAATCATAGGCTTAAACCCTCTATTTGTATTTCTCCCTTTGCTTGATAACCTTCCTAGAAGCCAAATAGAGAATCTAATTGGACTTATATAATTCAAACTCCAATAAGCCCAAAATTAATTTAATCTCATTAGAATTAATTATAGTTTATTAACTAAATGTCATTCCACTAAAGATAATTAGTTGAACTCTTGAATTACTAAATATTATGAGAACACATGTTTTAAATAAGGTGTGCAATTGTAAACTATAATATGAACTATATTATAGCCATCTATACGATAAAGGGTAAAATTACCATTTTTCCCTTAAATTGGCCTTTCCCTTTAGATATCGCATTTTACTCTATATGGTGATTAACATATAAGATCTCGTCTTGGTGTTAAGACTTGATGGGTAGCTAATCCATCAAACTACTGGCACCAGTTTAGTCACCAATCTCCATAAAAAATCTAGAAGTGATGATATAACTATAAACTCTTTATTTAAGTGAATGTTCCCTGATGCATGTTTCAATTAGTAATTCCAACATACAAACATTGTATTGATCATATCAAAAATTATAATGAAACACATATAAGTTCACCACTCTTCAAGATTGTAGTCCATAATAAACAAACGCTTAAGTGTATGTTTTAAAATTAAAGTAACGACCTACTTTATTTTTTAATAAGTGATTTCAGATTTAGTGCCATTATCGATATTCAACTACTATCATGATATGAAACTCATCATTCCCTTGAAGTAAACTCCTTTACTTACATGAAGATAAATCGGAACACTACAGTCTAAGCCATAATCAAGTGACCAACCTGATTATTCAACTGTCAATTAATTATTTTAGATTATAATAATATACATGTTTCCCATACATTTCTATATATATGTATATTACTTACAAAAGAATTTCGGCACCTTATGACTAGATATATAATGCTCATACAAATAAAACCAAACTCTTTTTTATTAATAATAAATATTTTCATTATAAAAGTAGCTGGAAGAAAATTAAGTTATAAGTAAATACACTTGCTTTCTAGGGCACTATATGTATGTAGCTCTAATAAACTCACACATGCCCTAAAGCAAGTTTGACATATCCGTCATTCCCATCCCTGCTAGGTGACCCTCAAAATTCTTTTGAGACAACATCTTTGTAAATGGATCAACAAGGTTTTTCTCTGTGGGAATCTTTACCACATTCAACTCACTATGTTGTATTATCTCCCTTATGAGATGATAC
This sequence comes from Erythroxylum williamsii, assembly GCA_027564335.1. Lineage (NCBI taxonomy): Eukaryota > Viridiplantae > Streptophyta > Magnoliopsida > Malpighiales > Erythroxylaceae > Erythroxylum > Erythroxylum williamsii. The sequence continues at coordinate 3,942 of JANITW010016482.1, read as the reverse complement.
TTTCTCTCAATATGTTTGGCGGCTTTATGGTTACGAGGTTCTTTAGAATTAGCCACTACCCCACTATTATCACAATAAAGTGTAATGGCCTTTTCTGCCTCAGGAACTACCTCCAAATCATTTAAGGACTTATGGAGACAGACTACTGCTTTTGTTGCTTTAAAAGCAGCAACATACTCAACCTCCATAGTCAAATCAACAATACAAGATTGCTTCATACTCATCCAGACTGTGGCTCTACCTCCTAAAACAAATATAGGACTAGAAGTTGATTTCCTTGAATCCATATTTGATTGGAAATCAAAATCTATATATCCTATCGGAATAAGGTTATTTCTAGAGTAAACAAGCATTAAGTTCTTCATCCTACGAAGATACTTTAGTATGCACTTCACCGCAATCCAATGCTCCATTCCTAGATTAGACTGAAATCTACTTACTAGTCCCACTACGTAACAGATATCTGGTCTAGTGTAAAGCATAGCATACATTAAAGTTCCAGCTGTTGAAGCATATAAAAGTTGTTCTAATGCCTTGCCTAGCTATTTTCAGCTTCAGCTTTGAATTCAATGAACTTTTCAAAAGGCTCACTCTTTTTATGCATCAAATAAAAATAACCTTGTTTATAGTAATCATCTATAAAGGTTACGAAGTGTTTATAATCTCCTATAGCATGTACATTCATGGGCCCACTGACCATGCGTCGTAACGCTAGTCAAAATAAAATAACTAGACCTACAACTACAATAGTGGTAAGTCTAGGTCGATCCTACAAAGAGTGTGTGTAAAGTTTATGAAATGAAATTAATCAGTGTTTAGTTCAACGGGGGGTTTTGGATTTTTTTAAAGAAGAAAATAAAATAAAGCTAACTAATAAAAACAAATTAAAGAAAAATGTGAAAAAATGATAAAGGTGGGAAATTCAGTTGGGACTTGGCTCTTTGATTCAATCTTGCTCTACAACCCATTTAAGCATATTTTATTGATTTGTTATTCTTTAACCTCTCCTAGCAACTGTTAATTTTGGGTTAAAAATTAACCCGAGTTGTCTCTTAGGTTTTGTTTAATCAAGATACAATCGTTAATTAAACCTAACCACCAAATAACCTAGGAAACGATCTTTAGATTTAATTAGGCAGTAGCATTACGAATTAGGAAAACAAATTAATCAAGACAACAACCACATATGATACGTCATTTAACCTAGATCATGTGATCCCTCATTATTACGCATCATCAGTCGCTAACAATTAGGGATTATATCAAAATTCTAGGAATGGGTTTGCAATTAATGATTCAATGAATGTATTAAAATCATCATCTCACTCTATCCAATAGGTTCATATAAAAATAATCAAATAATAACAAAAATCTGATTATCCATATACAATACCCAATCCAATTAATATAAGATAACTCAATCAAATCCTAATAAGAGAAAGAAATATCAAAATAATAAAAAATACTTATCCAGGTCACCAATGTTGATGTCACCTCCGAACCGGCATTGAGACGTCTAGCCTTTCATGGGTCTCTTTATAGAAAAGGCTTCAGCTCCATTTTAATCCTTAGCCAAGACTCCCTTCACTGCCTCCCTTTAGTATCTACTGTAGCTGATGGGACAATTTAATTGGGAGTCCCTTAAAGCCTTCCCTTCATCTGCATTTAACAAAGATTTTCTACATTAAACGTAAACCTACGCATGCTTCAAGCCTCCATGCTTACTGTTTTATTCACTGTAGCGTTCCAGTGTGGCTGATGGGACGAATAAGTTTCATCCCTCTTTAAAAACTTCTTCACGCTTCTACTGGGACACTGTGTAAATGCTACGTAAACACAACGTATGCATGTGTTTATCACAAGCGTTAAAGGCTGCGTAAACACAGCATACACATGCATTTAACGCAAGCGTTAAACACATCAATCACGTTGTTGCTCCTTGGTTGGTCTAACATGCTGCCGTTTTGTGCTATTGGCTTCCAAGCATGTTTCATTTTTCTTGTCCTTTTACAATATTTTTCTTCTCCTCCACGAAGACAAGCAAAAATAAATATTTGAAAAATGATCCACATGTGATGCTTTCGACTCGCTTTAATTTCTTTGCTTCCAAATTATACCTAAAATCATATATAAATTAAAGTAAGTATCTTAAGCATTTTTATATTATTAATCGCTAAGTGTAAATAATTAAATATATCAACAATTAAACACATATCAATTTTCTCCACACTTAGCTTTTGACCGTCTTTGGGCAAAACATCAAATTTATGCACAATGACCCCAAAACATTGACTCATTTCCCAAATGTTCAAAGAATATATAATCATAAATAAAGATGAATAGCTTTAAAAAATCATAGCAAGAAATCAACATTTCAAGCTTTTACTCATGATCAATCAACATTCATCATCTTCAAAAACTGAACAATCTAATGATAAACTCAAAAAATGTGTTTAACTAAAATATATCCACGGGTACACTCAACACCATTCATGATCATAACAATCCATAACTTTGCATATCATTTCATTTCTCCACCATTAAAATTCACATGCAAAATCATGAATCAAAGGACTTTTTAAGGTTGTCACATAGGCAAATGTAAGATGAGATATATTTAGGTTAAGTAGTATAAAAGTCATCAAAACTAGTGAAATAAAGCAACATGTATCAAAAACTGGGTATCGTCAGCTATGATGATTGCAACATTTATGTTTCACAATCTCATTCAGCTCTTATACACAAACCACATGAAACATCTATCAATCCAAAGGAATCGCTCATACAATTTATTCCAATAATACATTGAAATCACAAGAGTGAACCTTCTAAGCCAACATCTACCTCATATTCGATATAGTCAAATAACACGTTTATTACAACTTTAAAAAGATGCATAAACCAAAAACAACTTTTCAACTCATATTCAATTCCTCCTTGATACATTTATTTTAAGCACTTTTTTCATTTTTTCTTTTTCTACTTTCTCTCTTTTCCTCTTTTTTTCTTTTTTTTTTCCTTCTAAAGTTTTAAATAAACTACATCAATATTAGAAATTTCAATGATAAGCACAAAATAACGTCCCAATATTATAACAAACTCTCACATATGTACACCCCCACATTTAGAATTTTGTACATCTATAAACTCATCAATCAAAAATGTTCCACTAGCTTTATGACTTGGGTAGGACATTTGGTTAAGTTTAAAAACATAAAATGAGGTTTATACAAAAAGAAAGGCTAAAGCTTAAAGGGATTTATCAAGGGAAAAATCATGTCAATAGGATAGGTTATTTGACTAATTTAGTTTATGAAAAACAAAGAATGCCTAATCATATCTATGTTAAAGCATGTGATAGAAATGTGGTCTCGAATAGAAATTCTGTACATGTCATAAAGGTCACACATTATCAAAAGGTAATGAGACTAATATGGATGTGTCAGTCAAATAAGGCTTAAAATCTCACTGGCTTTGTCTACCATTAGTCACTACTCTTCTAAAGATAATGCATATCGATCAATCACAAGAGTAAAAATACATGCTAGAATTGCTATGAAATTCTCTAGTCAATCCACACTTTAATCATAATTATATAATCTCAGAAGCAATAGAAAACGAGAAAATGTTGTTTCATTTATTTTATTATTTCTCTCATTTTGATTGAAAAACTACAAACAAATTAAAAAATACATATGCATATAAAAAGTAATTGTTAATGAGCATTTTTATATTAATTTTAGATACATAATTTATTAAACTCTTGTCCATTTATGTTTAAATTGCACTAATTAAGAGTTATTAATTCTAGGCACATATTAAACTTGGGACATTTAAAAGCCTAAAGTAAGAAAAGAAAGCAGTTGCGTAGGAATAAAAAAAGTAGAAAATGCTGTGCATGAAAGGTGACAAAAACTCTCTTAAAATCATGTAGAAAGTAGC
>JANITW010016474.1:0-10041 GCA_027564335.1 Erythroxylum williamsii | reverse complement strand
CAAGCCAATTTTTCTACTATGTTCCATGCAGACAATATGGCATATGCCGAAAAATCATTAATGGTCTATATTAAAGTCACTCTCAACATAGAATTTTTGTTTCGGAGACACATTATATGTGTCAATACCATATTACTAAAGATGCTGCAATTCAAATATCAATGGTTGTAAAAATATATCATTTTTTTATTTTAAAATTGTAGGCCCTAGCACAGTCATTGTTAAGAATATATATGCCTCTTTCATACACATCCATGGAGGCAAATTATAAGGAGTAATTATGATTGACCATGATGAATATTACTGGCTAGATTGACCAAAAGTTTGGAATCCATCCGTTGACAATCCTAACATAACATTTTGACTTTCAGCTGCAAGCTCATAATGGTGTCATTGAAATGTTTCCATTCTAGTACATTTGATAGATGACTCATTATTCCATCTTCTTGTTCATGTTCATTATGTCATCGTATGATGTAGTCACATTAGAAGGATATAGTCTTTGAAGGCTCGGAGTTAGTAGGAAATAATACATCCACTTACAGGGTACTAATTTCTGTTTCATAGAATGTTTTCTAGGCTTGAACCTAGATTGACTATAAAATTTACACTCTTGTAATTCCACATCATCTCCCCAGTACAACATACATCCCAATTTACAACAATCAATCTTTTCAAAGAGCAAACTAAGACCCCTAATAAGTTTTTTTTTCATATTATAAAAACTATCAATCATTGTATAATGATGAGGCAATGATTCATTATACCATTCAAGAATTTTATCAAAACTACGATTAAAAATATGCCCTTCAGACTTTATGTTCAATATTCGAGCAATTGAAGACAATTGAGTCATTGTATGATAATTTGATCATAATTCTTGGTCAACTGAATGTAGTAAAAAATTGTTTTGCATGTGGGTTTGGTTCTTCTTTAAGATTTTCTATATTTCCTAAAAGGTATAATCGGCTGCATTATAAAACATTTTCATATAAGGATTTTCATTTGCTTCCATATTATTTGTTCTAAATCCAATCCCCCCTTCAAACTCATTTAAGTTCACAGACGATTGTACTTGATTACCCTTGAGGTGCTATAAATCAATGGTTCCGCATGTCCTGCCCACTCAAAACAATTAGGGACAAGTCCTTTTCTTAACAAATGCCCATTAACTTCATCAATAGGAAGGAAATGAATGTGTTTGCACTTTTTACATGGACATCTAATCTTTAGGTCATCCATATATGTAGGTTGAGAACATGTATAATAAATAAAAGCTTTAACTCCCTCAACAAACTCAGGATTAATGATACCATTAGGTGTTAATCATCTATACATCCAAAATCTATCAATATTACTCATTTCTGCAAAACTGTTAATTTCAAACAATGATTCCATAGTATCCTTCATGTTTGCCAAATTTTACAAAACATCTAAACTTTACATAACATCCCCTAAGTATTAACCAATTGAATTAATCACCAAAGTGTACACCTGTGAATTAAAAAAAAAACAAGTTCTCATTATGACTCCTAGGGTCGTGGTAGTTTTTACAGATAAGTCTCACGGGAACAGCCGCACGGGACCTGCATCACGGGTTATGGGTTAAGATCAAAATTATTTATTATCTGAAGATCTATGTTTTTGTTTGAAATCATAGATGTTAAAAGAGAATTTAAAGACGCATTTAAGGATATGAAAGGGAAAATTCTTAGTCAGCTTGATTTGGTACGAGAACATAAAATGAATTACTTAATTTTATAAAGTTGGAATTTTTAGTTGCATGGTTTAGATATTTTTATTGAAATTTAAAATTATATGTTAGAAGTTTGATATTTAACCTAAATTAATTATATACTAGTAACAAATATAATAAGTAAAGATAAAAATATGAATACTTTGATTAATAAATTATTGTAACATATACAAGTTATCTAATATGTTTACAAGAAAATTATTATTATATTAAAAAAGATGTGTGTAAAGATTTGCACATAAAAAGTAAGAGAACCTAATCATTTTAGAGAGCATCAATGAAATAAACCATTGACAAAATTCAGATATTTGGAACTATAATTCAAACTCATCCTATATTAGTTCATTGATAAATTGAAGGTCATACCATAAACAAGTTTCGGTTAGTGTAGGCCATTTACAATAAAAATGAAGGAAGTTCAAATGGGAGGTAACCACTAACAAATGCCCAAATTAAACCAAGTATACAAAAACCTAGTAAATAACAAAACTCACTTACCTCAACTAACACGCAGAAGAAGTCACTAAAGCATGTGAAGGACGAAGACGGTGGAGCTAGAGTAAGCTGACAACCAAAGAAGATAACCAAAATAAAGCAAAGAAGTCAATGAATTTCAAAGCAGTACGCAAATTGATATAAATTCATGTTTAGTAGTCTTAGTTATAGCATTTGATTGTCACCATGTCATTTAAGAAAATCCAGTCATTTGCCTTTTAAAAAATAAAAAGGATGATAAAAGTGATCTTTTCAATGAAGTAAAAAAATGCAAAAAGACTATGTTGCAAAATACAGAAACAGGTTCAAATTCAAATAAAATGTGTGGAAAATCATTATTGACATTGTCAACAAGCAAAGGAAATGAATGTGAAAAATGAATACCACTGAAGCTTCTATTCAATCTCCTTGAAAGTAAAAATACTGCCAACAAATTAGTTCCTATAATAAAGAAATAATCAATAAGATCTTAGCTAGTAAAATTACAAATCTACCCTATATAAGACCAAACTCTTGTTGTTCTATGCTATAAGTTGCAATGTGAAAACATAAATCTTTATGATATTAACACACAAACAAAGCAGGCCAACATTCAACATTCAACATCCATGCTTTGTCAAAATTCTTAGTTGCATTGCTAGTAAGAGGGCAAGAGAATTTCGATTGTGCTTCTCATAATAACTGATATGAAGCTCAAGCGTGAAGCTCTTAGCTTTTGCTTTAGATCTTCCTTATTCTTCAGATGCCTCAGTTGAAGAAGCTTATGTTGTTTGTGTCTCTGATGCCAAAGGATGTTGGGAAGCCAACATTCAAGTTAGAGAAAACCACAATTTATGAGGGAACTTGTATATAGGAAAAGCCTGTTTATGTAAATGCGAAACTTGTGAAAGAGATAAAGACTGGGAAGCTTTATGAGAAAATCCATCATTTAATTATTTCAAATGTACGTATTCAATCAAACTCTAGAGATTTTTCCCTTTTAGGTTTAAATGTGTTAATCCTTCTCATTTCATGTAATTTTTTGTGGGGGTCTTCAAAATCTGGCTATATAGGTGAAGCTGATTTTGCAAATTTTGCAGAGGAAGCTAAGCCAATGATTGTATCTCTTCCTCTTAAGTTTGCAAACTCTAGAGTAGTACTAAATGTTAGCTTTAACTCTCATTAACCCTCCATTTTCCACCTAGCCAAATAAAAGGATTTGAACTTATTGATCGACTTTCTTGTTTAAATATAGTCTTTAAAGTTCATAATCTTATTCAATTATGTCATTTGAATCTTCCAATTTGATTCATACTTTAAAACATTGGGACAGGTGATAATTCAAAAGATGTAGGGAGATATTGATCAAAGGTAAACATTGAATACTAATTGGTCATTTAGATTTACTACTTCGTCTTCCTTTTATTGTTCCAATTAGTGACTAAGAGTATATAATTTTAGATACATTGATGAAAATGGAGAATCAGAAGTTTCAAATGATGTAAGCATGAAGAAGCAAATGAAAAATGAGGATGCAAACAGAAATGGTGAAGGTATTACTAAAGTAAGGTCTAATATCATCTATTACTGCTTTCTCTTTTAGCACATAGAAAGAACTTACATCTTGTTTTAGATTAAAGCTTAAAGATTGACTATTGTTCTAGATTATAAATCATATGTTTACATATGTCACAGGATAGGAGTTTGGAAAATGAAGAGGAGGGCAGTTTCAAATCAAATATGGGATCTAATGCCATCACACAGAAAAATAATCTGTATTGAAAATCTAGCACAGAATGGTCACTTAGTTCAACTTCAGATGGAAGTTTATTCAACTTTATAAATAGTCTTGAAGGCAACCTTCCAAAAGAATCACAAGATGCACCGAGTGATACTGTTTAAAAACTTAAAAATAAAGCTGATGATGTAGGCAAATTTATGAGAACTAGAAATGCAGTCTTTAAGGAAACAAATTATGAAAGAAAATAGAAGGGTACATGATTTATCAATAGAGACGGCATACCTTAAAGTAGAGAAAGATGCGCTCAAGGTGGAATGTGAAAAGCTCAAATCCTCATAGAAATCTACTGGTAAAGAAGAACTTCTGAAATAATTGCTAGCTAGGAACAAGGATTTAGGGGCTAAAGTAGAAGAAATCGGGCGAGAACTTGGTCATGAAAAGGATGTGAAGACCAATCTTCAATTGCAACTCTAGAAAGATATGGAAGTATCTTGTCTGTCCATTAACCTTGAGCTAAGAAATGATGGTCAAGAGTTGGAGAAACGATGCAAATGCAATGCAAAAGAGAATGAAGAATAAAACCCAATACAAAACTTAGTATAACACTCAGTACAAAACCTAGTACAAACTCAGTACAAAACAAAACCCACTTACCTTAATCAATGAATAAACAAAGATGCAGAAGGAAGAAGGGAACAAAATAATGGGAAGGATGAAGGGAACCAAAGCACGATGAAGATGTAGCCCGAAAATGCAGAACAAAAAGCGAGGAGAAAATGAACATTAACAAACTGGGAGGGGGATTTCGTGGGCAAGCAGCAGACGTTTAACAAAAATGATGTCATCTGGTAACAATGTCGTTTTTGATTTAACAAAAATGTTAAAGATGAAGATAATGGTAACATTTAAATTTTAAATTTACTGACTCTGTTAGTACACCGTGATTCATTTACATTTTATTTAATAAGTTGCAATTAAAGAAAAAATGATGATGCTTATTTTGTCGCCTATCATTCATGCCTCTTTTACTGATGGTTATACCTATTTCATCACTATATTCCATCGCAAAAATTGATGAGATAATTGCTCATCCATTTTTACCAACATATATTTTGTTTGTCGCAAATTACCATATATTACAACAATTTCAAATATGAAATGTGATTTCCCATCACTGATTTTTAACAGTATTATTTCCATTGGTGATTTTCTGCCAGCAATCATAATTTTCTTGTTGTGCTTTATTAGGACAATTACCTAACTTGAAAGGTTAATTGTCTCACTTACCTAAACTAATTATATTATTCTTAGACATCCAATAACATATATATAAGAGAGCGAAATACCTAAAATAATTTTTTCAATTTTTGGAGTCTAATATTCTATAAATGAGTGAGAAAAATAAAGGGAGAGACTGAAAAAGGGAGGAAGGGGGAGATTGGGGGGTAAATATAGGAGGAGAGAAAAAGAGAAAAAAAGGAAGAGGGTGGGTGGAAGAGAAAAGGATAAAAAGAAGATCATATAACTTCTTTAAGTTACATAAAAAATAGTGATTAAGAAAAAATGGGGAGAGAAAGAGAAACTTTTAAGTGATAGTAAAAAGTATAGAAAGAAAGAGAAATAAGAAAAGGAGACTTATCACTATATAAATGAGGGAGAGAAAGAATAAGAATCAGAGAACATTATTTTATCCCTTTAATTTTAATGGGTTAAAGATTAAGGTTCTAATAGAGAGATCAAGAGGGAAAAAAAAGGGAGAGAAAGAGAAACTTTTAAGTGATGGAAAAAGTATAGGAAGAAAGAGAAATATGAAAAAGAGACTTATCATTGTATAAATGAGGAAGAGAAAGAATAAGAATAAGAGAACAATATTTTATCCCTTATCTTTAATGGTTTAGAGATTGAGATTCTGGGTTCTTACTAGATTTTCCATTGACTCTGACTTATGTTCCCTTTCATTAACTACTTTTTTTATTAGTTCAGGACCCTTCGTAGCTATTGAGATTTTCTACTCCCTCCTTAGGTTTGCCCTTTATTAAGGATGATAAATATGGCTTGACCTAACTCGGTTCAACCTAAATTTGGCTTAAGTTGACCGACATATGGACGAATGGAAAGGTACCAAGTGACACCATTTTGTCAAAATATTTTAAAAAAATATATGAGGTCTTATCGGGCAAATTTGTGGCTTTTCGAGCCATAACCTAGGCCAGGCCATAAGCCAAGCAACCACCAGTTAGTCAGACCATAAATCTAGCCATAGGCAGCCCAGCCAGACTTATTGCTATCCCTACCCCCTATTACTACACTATTTATTTGCCCTGTATAAGCTTCTATGCTTGTCTACGAAGAAGGATACTTGAGGGTTATTATAGTCCTTTTAGGTTTACAATTTCCTACTTTAGTTTTGGTTACCATTTTTAGTTACTACTTTTTGAATTGCTTATTTCATCCAGCTCTATGCATTTCCCCTTTTGTATTAAGTGATCTGCTAAATGATGGAGGGACATAACCTTTTGAATGTTTCAATCTTTCCCCCACTCCTTGCTACATCTCCCTTACCCTTCTTCGTAGGTTTATCCATCACTCCCTTTGTTACCAATCCCTAGCCAAACCAGACTCCATTTCTAGACCCTCTTTAATAAAATTTTGACCATTGGTTTTACGATGGTCGATAAGTTTAACCCTAACATTTCAGAGAGAACACTTAAGACTCTAACAGTTAGAAAACGTTAAAATTTAACCCCATAATAAAGGAATTACTAATGGTCAACCTATCACTTTTTAATAATTCTTTATTTCAATAACATGCTCCATAATGCCACATCATATCTGACGTGGCAAGGTGGGACCCCTTTTTAAAAAATATTAAAATCTTATTTATTTTATAACTATAGGACCACCTTTTTTTTTTTTTTTTGCGTATGGAATCCCTCGCTATATCTTTTTCTGCATCTGGAATCCCTTGTCGTCTTACTTAAAAAAAAGGATCCCTCACCATCTTATGTTTGTGCATCAAAGACTAGGTGGAATCCCTTTATCGCTATCATTAAAGGGTTTAAGGCATTAGAATCTCTCACTATCTCATATCCCTCAGCCACTCTTATTCCAATAGTAGCTCTTATAGGTCCACTTCTCTACAAGTGTGATTCAACTGGTACCTTTTTTATTTTCTTAAGAATTTTTCACCGTTAAGATTTTTCTTTACAATGTGAATTTGCCCAACTCATGTAGGTTTACTTGACCATGTATTCCAACTCTATAATTGGGAATAGACAGAGAAACAAATTTTAGTCTAGTAGTTACTTAGTTTCTGACACAAGTTCTTAATTGCAAATGTTGCATGTTGATGGTATATGGTTGTGTCATTTTCAACACATGACTGAAATAGCATGGAAGGCATAAGTTTTAACTATACATGCATGTTTCACACGTGATATGTGCTTAAATGATTGTATATTTATTCAACAACATTTAGTGATTAATGACACGAAAATGTTTAAGATACTCACTTTAGTTCATATATGGTTTTAAACATAATTTGGAAGCGAAGTAGTTAAACTGAGTTGAAAGCACTATATTTTGGCCATTTTCTAAAAATTCACACTCATTTGTCTTTATGGAGTAAGAAGAAGAAGAAGATTACAAAGCGAGTGAGACAATGTATTAAAACATTATAACCCAGGCAAACTACCCATGTAAGATGCCCCATTTATTGTATGTTGTCCCATGCAAGGTGTCTCATATGAGTGAGACACCATACACACCATAGGACATTCATATGATACACCACACACACCATGGGACATTCACGTGATACACTACACACATATGGTAAATCTATCATTGACGTGTGGAGAGCCATCCATATAATGAAGACAAAAAACAAGATAATAAAGATTGTGCTCACGATCAATGGCACACCACCATGAGCACTTAATACCTCACCAATTTAAACATAGTTTTTTTAATGTAAAAGCAAATAGATGGTGATGACAAAAGGGTGTGTTTTCATTTGGGAAAAACTGAGGGAGAGTGTGGACAACAATCCTATTTTTTTAACCCTACATTTTTCATATAAAGGCGATAACTTGGTGACGACAAGGTATGTCTTCATTAGGGGGGTTGTTTTTGTTTTGGAAAATTCCAAGGAGCTCTCAATTTTGAAAAGGAGATAATAGTTGATACGTTCTCTCATCTTATTTGGGAGACATAGTAGAACTGAGACAATTACAGCAGGGAGGGTGCTAATTCATTATTCTCTTTGGTGCTCAAAATGGTTTAAGGGATGGAGTAAAAAGGGACATAATAGAAAGTTAAAGACAACTATATTTTTTATCCTCTTTGGTTTTGCAACATTGGGATGCTTGGGAGAGAGTTTCGCGAGCTGATTATATTGTCCTTTTTGGTTTCCAAGATGGTGGGAGGGCTAGAGCTAAAGATAAATAACATGGCAGCTATGAAGAAGATGAAGGGTTAGACATCTCAAAGCCAGTTTGGAGGTGACATTGACACTGACAAACTTGGTTAAATTTTTCATTTTTTTATTCATACTCTCTTTAAGAATTGATTGTGTTATCCTATATATATAGATTTAGGTTTTGTGTATGAATCATATAGTTTGGTTGTTTGTGTATGAAACCATAGCCAAAATTTGAATATAATTCGTAATTGTTATATTTGAGATTCTTTTGTAGCAACTAATGGTTCACAATCATTAGAGATAACATAACCTAGGTTAAATAACCCAAGCATATGTGGTTATTATGTAGATTAATTGATTTGCCTAATTCATAATGTGACTACTCAATTGAATCTAGAGATCATATCCTAGGTTATTTGGTGGTTAGGTTTAATTAATGAACATATATTAATTAAATATGACCTAAGGGAAAACTCGGGTTAATAGATCACATCAATAATCTTACGATTAATAGTTCAAGGAGAGTTTTAAGAACAACAAATTACTGAAATATCTTTAGTTAGGGTATAGACTGAGATAGAACCAAAGAACTGAATTCTCAACGAATTCACCACTTTCAACACTTTTCTTTAATTTGTTTTCATTATTTTAGTTTTATTTTCTTATTTTAAAGCAAACTAAACCCCCATAACCTAAACACTGATTAATTTCATTTCAACAACCTTACACATACTTTTTGTGGGATTGACCTAGACTTACCACTACTAAAGTAGTAGGTTTAGTTTATTTTGATTAGCATTACAACTTGTCGCTATCAATATGCTAGTTCATGGTGCTCCTTTGTTTTTGTTAGTATCTTCTCTTAACATATAAATGCAATTTTTTTCATAGTTAATGTTCAAATAGGAGTCATTGTTCAATTGATCTTTTAGTATGATTGCATTGAATTGTATCCTAGACTAAATATACTAGTCATTATTCAACCAAAACTGTTGCATGAAAACTATGATATATTCGATTAATATATAGAGAGATTACCTCTGCTGCCCTAAATGTTTAATATATAGAGTCATTTCCTCCTCTACCCTAGATATTTGGAACATTCTGTTAGTTGATTTTGTGAGTTGTAACTTATGAAAGTGACTCTTTGTCATTTTTCTAGTTTACAGTTCATTCCTTTTTAATATCCTTTACTTTTTAGTGAGAGACATGATTTAGTTTCTCATGGCATATTTATCTTTACTATTGTCGGAGGTTAAACAAGTACTTGCTAAATGACTCTTCTTTTGATGAATTTTACTTGCTATAGACCACAAAGGACTCAATGGAAGGTGGTAGTGGTAACAATTTTCATTTATCTACCGTCATAAATTTACCATTATTTTTTCTTTTGAAAATCCATTAAGGAAAGGTAGTATGCCATCTTTATGGCTAGGATGGATATACAAGTAATCATAGCAATTGAAGTTGTATTTTGTATTTTGTATTTGAGGGAAACATACACATTTAATACCATGTTAAACAGTGAGAGTCTATTGGATGAGATAGTACAAGTATTTTGAGTAACTTACAAGATGAAGATAAACATAAGGATAAAGTTAAGTATTCAAAGATAAGAAAATATTTCTATTACAACAAATAAGATTA
>JANITW010016440.1:0-10043 GCA_027564335.1 Erythroxylum williamsii | reverse complement strand
CAAGATCAGTTCTTCAGTTCCGACTATGATATTTTTATCATGTTTCATTAAATCTTATCCACATATTTATATAAATCTCATATAAATATATAAATGACATTTTATATATCAGGGCTAGAACAGAATAACTGAAAGAGAAGAGTCTAATTAAAAGAATGAAGGGATTTTGTGTTATGCTTGAATGACCTTTTTTTTTTTGGATTAAAAGGATACTATCAAAATAGATTACAAAATGAGTATGGGGAAACTAATTCCTGACATATCCTCAAGGAAGAAGCGTTGACACCCTATAAGTGTAGCATCAAAATAAGTGACGCCTATATCAAAATTAGTAGCGTGAGTGACAAGCCAGTCAGCACATCTGTTGCCCTCTTGGTAAACATGCCGATGGACAATAGTCTAATTGCAATGAAACAGTTCGCGGATGCTCGCGACAATAGGGCATACCACCTGCGTTTGGGAACCCGAGAAAAACAAAAGCTGGTACACTGTTGTCGAATCAACCTCCAAAGTCCAAAGTCTAACTGGATACCCTTTTCTTGGTACAAATAGTCCTAAGTCTAACTTGATACCAAGTCTGTCAGATTTACCCAAAGTTCAGACCTCATAATTTTGTACAAGAAGCAAACATACTCTGATACTAAGTATATAATACATATATATATATAGACAGTTTTGGTCATACGTCCAAGACCAAACTCAATTCAACTGGTCGAACAAAAGTGAAATTTATAAAACTATTTTCGTAATATAAAAGACTGGCATATTATCTTATCAAAACATGAACAAAACCAAGTGAGAGGACTCGTGTTCATGCCTAAAATGGAAACGTTTGTAGATCCCACGAGTACCACAAATGGCATAGAATTCTTGAGTGATTTCTTAAAGGGCACCGAAGACTGTGCAGAACCGAATTCCAAAATAAGTAAATATGCCAACTTTTGTAAAGCAAATCTTATGTTCCAATTGAACAATGGAACTTGAATATCAAGGACAAGTCACCACAGATTTCTCTATAAGGCAACATTTTAAATTCCACTTCATGGAATATTTTTACCTTTTTCTTGTCTAGATCATATGAACTGGACATACTAGATTATGTTTTATATTCCTAAAAGGTAAAGAGTATTGAACATATCAAAAGCCTACCCTGCTAAGAAATGCCATGCAATTAAATAATGCCACCATTGATCACTGTAGAGGAAGTGGCACACTAAGCACAGTTCAATCCTATTACAGCAACCAAAGGGTATCTAATTATTCTGGCTGAAATGAAGACAGGAATAATCAAAAGCCATTGTCGACTCATGAATAGGTTCTGAAGTTGAGTGTTATTCTTGATTAGGTATATGGAACAAAAGATACACTCTGTCCATCACCATAGAGCAATTCATCGACTATGCAACTAACAAAAATATAACATGAAATTATTGACACGTAACAGATATGTACAGACAAGTGACATTTGCACTATTCAGAATAAAAAAGTTAGAACATTACTAAACCCCTGGCATATAGAATCACCAATGCAATATTATATCAACCCACATACCTCCATTGCAAGTATGTTCTACCTCATAACTCTCTTGAATCAACTCAAAATGTTGACCTTGCTAAGCTTATGAACATATGAGTATCGTACCGCATAAGGGGCATTGATTCTTTGCAACTCGATGCATGACTTTAAACTCGCCAAACGACGATAAATTTCAGTGCTGAAGGTATTATATTAGCACCAATTATATAACAGGGGGAGAATTTGTGCTACACAATTTTGAAATGAAACCGTTCTCAGCATTTCCTGATGGACAAAGATCCGGTTTGAATTGTAGAACCACCGCGTTACAAAAGAAGTGCCGGAAAGCCAAGTCATTATGTTTAACTGCCAACACATCACCTTCTTCTACCATGATAGATTCCACTACCAGAATGATGTTGATGCCGATGACGTGATCCAGCACCTCTTCCACTGCTTCCTTCCCATGTACTGTGTCTGCCACCACCTCTGTTATTACCACTGGGTATCCAATTTTGCACTTGTGTTCCCAACCCATTAATCTCTTCCTCTTCTCTATCATTATACTCCAATACCAGCCTCTTAATGTCCTGTTTCTCTTCAAACTCAGCTGCTTCTTTCTGCTTGGTGCTCTGTATGAGAGAGCAATCACTAGGAATGTACATCTGTTTTGTTTGTTGTTTGTTGCCTCGCTTTACAAGTACTTTCACCTGAACCTCCTTGTTCCCCCCAGCCTCTTCATCCATTGCCTCGTCACCACTTTCACCTCCAAAACCTCTTCCATGATGATCCCGGTTGGAACCCTCAAACAAGGTAATAGGCATTACCATATGCAATGCAGGCCGACCTCGAAGCTCTTGTCTTCGCTGCTCCACGCTCTCCTGCACAAAATATGTTGCAAAATCATCAAATTTTTAATAAGGTGTGAGCAGGTCCTTAGAAAGGTATAGGCAAGCACTTGTTTCCAAGTTTGAGAATGAATTTACCAAAGCATTGTAGAATAAAGCATTGTAGAATAGACTAAAGATGAGCCACAAAATGGAAATAGAAAACGGTAGCAATAACACAGCATGAACACCAATTATGAATATAGCCAGCAATAACAAACTTGCCTGAACAACAGCTCTCAGCTCCTGCTCAAAATTGGCTGCTTCAAGAGGATCTACTTCTGTTACTTTTTGCCTGATGCGGACTTCATCATCATCGTCAGAAGCAGGTCCATCACCATCATCATCATCCTCTTCTGTTTCAGATCCATCCTCATGAATCTCTTCATCCAACTCTTCTTCCTCATGACCGCCCTGGTCAATGGTGCCACTGTCTGAATCAGAGTCACTCTCACCCACGTCCTCATTCAGCCCACCATTCTCGTCATTCGTGTTCACAGTTCTTTGACCATTACTGGTGCCAGACCTAGTAGTCCTTGAACGTTTCTCAGACTCGGAATGCTTTTCACTATAGGTCTTCTCAGTTGAAACACTAAGCTCGTTCTCCTCAAGTTCTATAAGAGCTGCATTTGCCTCTTCGGTGGATGTGTATCGAGTCATACTAGGGCGTAAGTCTGCAAACAAGTCCTGAAAACACATCTTGTGAGTAAACTCAAATAAATAACATAAAAGTTACATTTCAGATTAAATACGCATATATAAAGAGAGAAAACCGTAAGAAGATTTTCCAAATAACAAACAAATTGAATTATCATGTTGAAAGTAGTTGAGAAGTTGTCAACTGAAACCCCTTGGACTTAAACTGACAATAAAAGATCCATAAGCATCGAGACTCTTTGTTTGTTGTTTTGAAGAGCTAGTTTTTGAATTCAAAGGAAAAACATGGTATGGAGCTAGTAAGTATTAACAGAATTGTTTGGAATCTGCATAACTGACCTGCAAGTCGAATTCAATGTCCAAGGGTAGTGCACCTTTGCTGAGAATATATCTCTGGAAGTGTATCAAAAATCGATCAAGTTTCCTCTTTGAAGAACCTCGGTCAAAGTAGTGTCCACATGTTTCAAGTAGAGTAATAACCATTCTGATGCGGAAGCAATCTTCTGGTGGATCCAACTCATCTTGCTAACAACATGAAAAAGCAAAAACCATAATTTCATATTTTGTATTGTATACACAATTTGGCTATGGGATCATTCAAGTCTCTGATAAAAAAATAAAAAACCCGTCACAGGAGGACAAGAAGTTAACCTTTCACAATTTAAAAATTAATTCAAAACAAGTTACCAACCAGAGGCATTATGCTGCCAAAGTTTAAATTAATCGTATCTTATCTACCATAATTTCCAAAATGAGAATCATATTTAAACATCAAATTGCGATTGATGGAATAAAAAAGATTAAAAAAAAAGATAAAAAATGTGATCAACAAGATGGAAAGAGATAAATGATTTTGTTCTGTTATTCCCTTCCTTCACAAAAAGAGTTACAATGGATCATTAAGAAATATGCGTACCCAGCGGTAAAGAAAATAAGAGAAATGGAGATCTATACCTCTGGTATTTCATGGCCAAAGACAAGAACTAAGTAGAGTGTCTCAAATATTACAGATGAATCCACATGTTCATAGTTGTACAGCTCTCCCAAGAAACGCATATGGGCAATGCGCCTTTGCTGCATCCCATAGTCATTCAATTCCAGCCCAAGCCTAATCTCCTCCAGAACCTGAAATCCAAAATAAAAAGAGACAAAGCTCAGTAGAAAATCCACCATTGGCATATCCAAAGCATGGGCATCAAAATATGTGACTGATGAAGCCATTTGAGTTGTCTGATCCATTGAGGCTAGATAATCAAGATAACAGATTACACAAGAATTTTCGTTGGGGCTTGTAGACCAACCACAAAGGCTCCCCAAATATAAGGTTCAAAAGTCAAAATAAGAATCAAAAAACTTTTCATGAGAATCAATGGAAACTAATAAGTCAAATAATGTTGGTTTTAGAAGGAGGGTAATATGAATACACCGCAGAAGGAGAACCTCACTTGTAGTTCAAATAGGTCCCAAAATAAGTTTTATGATTAAGATGAGTTAGGAGCAACCAGAGGTTCTTATTTGCTAGAGGAATAAAACACAAACCTCATCAACAACTGCAACTGCAAATTCATCATGATAATGACTTAAACCAGCTGTGAGAGAAGCAAGCAAATGAATTTGACCGTACTTCCCCTTGTGAACCTTCATAAAACATTTTAGAAGGTACGCCTCACATTCAATCCATGGTAATTTACGAAGCTGTCTCAACACATGCTCAATAGAAGATTTATCAAGATCTGAGAATAGCAACCTTCTTATATACTGCATCCATGATCACAAAACAATCATTAATACATCCAATATTTAAAAAATGGAAGTATAGAACACGCTCTAAATCGATCAACACCTGATACAGTGGAGGACGAACTTTAGACACTCGTGCAGATCTTTCAGGTGGTTTGCACAGATAATAAGCATTTTCTACAAGAGTGCTAAGCCGGGGATCCAGATTTTTGACATTTTTTAAGCGCATTAGTATCTCCAGCATGTTAGCCATTCGGACAGTAGTTTCTGGAGATCGATACAGAAACCGGCCACATGTCTCGAGAAGATTGCAAGCAACGTCAATGTTATGATGAGTGAAGTCATCTAAACAAGCCTGTAAAGAGAGAATACATAAACCTATCTGTCAAATGCAAAGTCCTTGATGAAGCACCATACATAACTACAAAATAGTACATATCCCTTGTCATATATTCCATTCACAAACAAAACATCAAGTGTGAGATCTAATGAAAGCAAATTAGTGAAAATGAATTGATGTGATGTGTCACGTGATTTCCATCAATGTTCTGCCTTATTCAACTAGAATATAAGTATGAAGGCACATAGATAACTTCAAAGCAACTTAACCAAGCAGAAGAGATCAATACATCTGATGTTAAACAGCAAGATGTAGGAAAAAAAAGAAGTATATCAGCGCCAGAATTTACAAGGAACTTTTGTTAGGCTAATGCTCGAAGATGCAAATTGATTATGAAAGTCATCTTCATTGACTCATCACAAAGATTAAGTGATTAATTAGCGAACACCTAAACAATTAAAAATTTTTAGAATTAAAATATAAAATCAGGAAATGATTAGGAACGTACCTTCAAACAACTAAATACAAGAGCAGGAGGTGCAAGTCTAAACTTGCAGAGTTCTCCAATAAATCTAATATTCCTGATTTTTGTTTCAATATTCATCTGATCCTGCAGAAAGATATAACTGACAAGTTAAAATTCTTGACAAGCTGAAAATGACTACGCACGCAACAAGATCTAATATCATTAACCAACTGCCCCTTTCTTCTAAAAAAATACATGAAATCACTAAGCAGACCTTTTTGTTTATCAGGAAATTAAATTCTTCCTCCAACATCTGTAAGAGCATAGAAGATACATCTTTCATACAAGTTGATAAGGTGGCAACCATCCGTGAGTAGTAAGGCAACAGCTCCAGAGATGTCCTAGGCACATTAAATAATGCCCTCACAAGCTTTTTCCGGTTTGCCTTTGAATTTAAATAGCAAAACTCAACCTGAAAAAAGAAAAGAAATTGAAGATTCATAACCATAAGATCTGAGCATCACATAAGGTGTGGAATTGCTGAAATGAACAAGTGAAACAACAAACTGCAGAAGTATGATTACCGTCAATTGATCAATTAGGTCACGGCTAACACAACTAGGAAGCCTCTGCAGTAGAGCATCCAAATTTGTCCCTTCAACACCTTTAAGTTTATCTTTCTCATTTTCTCCTTTTCTATCCATATCTTTTTCTTTCACTTTCTCTTTTTCTGGATCTTTGGCCTTTTCTTTATCCTTTTCTTCCTTATCTTTCCCTTTCTCTATTGGCTTTCCTTCCTGCACAGCACCAGATTCTTCTGCAACCTCTGATGCATCGTTAGGTTGGCCTAGTTCCAATCCAGGTGCCGATTCCTTGAACAAAAGTAATGCACAACGTCAGCATAAAACACAAATATAGCAACTTTATCTGTTTATGGAGTAAGTAAATTCTGTTAGATAACTGAAGCATTTACTCACAGTTGGTGGCTCTTGAGTCTTTGCTGACTGCTCGCTTACTTTGGGTTCAGCTTCTCCCAATAGCACAGCTGGAACAAATGCTCTGGAAGGAAAATTTAGCATGTTTTCTAAATTCGCACCAAAGTTTCACCAAGATCCAAGAACATTGAACAAGTCATATTAAATGATAGGGCATTTTTGGTAAATAATAATTAACAGGTCTTTGATTTACTTTCATTCAAATGCTATCATCCAGCACTGACAAACCTGAGATCTGGTAAGCATTCATAGAAGGCTCTGGTATCTTCATCATCCCACAAAGCCTCCAGAACAGAAGGATCTTTCCCAGCAGCAGGCAGGGATGCATCTTCACCTGAAGTCAACCTAGTCGTGTGACTATCCTCTGGCATCACTGGGGGCTGCATATCAAGTGCTTCTGCCAAACTGATAACAAAAAGTTTATGTATATTATATAAATCACAGAAAAAATTGCCGATGCCAGCTAAAATTTCTCTATCAAGGATAAATTAAAGTATCCTCTATTTCTCTATCCAAAAAATTGAGCGTGTACAAACACATATATTATCAAAATTATGGATGGTAACTCATCAACATGGATAAGATCGGAAAAAAAAGAGAAGCAATTGTAGATAACTTACGATGAAACATTACGATACAAGTGGTCATAAGACTTCCGCAACTTCTCATATGCTACAGCATTTTCATCACTGAGTTCCCCTTTAGCATTCAAAATCTTTGCATTTTCATGCTCCATTTGACGAAGTGACTATTAAGAAATAATAATTGACAGTTACAGTCTTCATACTAAATAAAAAACAAAGGTGATTATAAGATAAACTCATAATCTACTGTCCTAGGTTAAAGCAGTATATAGTTCTAAGGTCGAAAGGAGTGTAACTCTTACAGTATGTTCAGATTGAAGCAGCTCTGCTACAGCATCGTAATATGTGTGAAAAGCTTTTCTGAAAATCTTCTTCTGATCAGATGTAACGTTGAGGCTTTTAAAAAACTGCAACCACACATCACTAGGTTAGTCGGTGATCATTCAGATTCAAATTGGCAAGTAATCAGAAGGAGAATAAAGTGTCTTAGCAAAAGAAAAATAAAAGCAATTGACATAAATAAGAGGTGCTGACAAACATCCCACACATTATCACTTTAATCAAGGCATTAAAGCAAGAACAAGTTAGTTCTTAATGAAATAACCAGTTCCAGTTCTTAATGAAATAACCAGTTCCAGATCCTAGTCCAACTTCCCAAATAACTACAAAATGGCATATGACAGAGAGACCGCAGATTTTTGGCACCTCTTCATAAATTTCTTGTCCGGAGTGTGGCAATCCCAGAAAGAGTCTCCCTTGTCGAGCAAAACTAGCAAGGAGAGTCAAATTTGTTTGTGTACTATCCCGGTCCTTTAAATGTTCTAAGCTAGTGAGATCCTTAATTATATTGATAAAAATACTGCCATCCTCTATAACTCCAACGAAATAAAGTTCAACAAGCAATTTCAAGGTGCTCCGCTTTTTCATAGCCTTTGAATTCTTATCCCCATCCAAGTCTTCACCAGTTTTTCCAGGAAAAAAGATCTTCAAAAGCCCTTGTACCAAGCTTGGTGAGAAGTCCTTGTATCTCTGATGAAGTAAGGAACAGATCTGAGGAAGATGAACATAAATGTCAGGGCAAAGCATTAAAAAAAAAGGATGTATAACTGCAACATTATGTATTATTGTCCGTGCGAGAATGTGATCTTCAACATATAAAAAGACTAGAATACTTCCACACACTGTACCAAGAGCCTAAACAGTTCGAATAGTAAAGATAAGATTGCATTTTAACAACTGTAGCATGTGCATTTTAACCTGACTTAATAACATGGAACAAGTACCAGCGAGTTTTATGCCACTGACTGAATACACAGGCTACCTGAACAGCTGCTTGTATGTCAGATGTTTTAAGCTTTGCATCACATATAGCTGTCACAGCCTCACTAACAAATTTGCTAAGGTTCACACTTCGCAACTCATCCATCAGCCCTTCCCTCTGTTCTTCATTTATCTGCTTTAACTTTTTGATAACTGCAGTATTTCGTTTGATGCTAGAATCCAATGTCCGGAGAAACCCTGCATCTGATGGGTGGTAATTACATTAAAGTCAATGTGACGGTAATATATTAAAAGCCTAAAACATAAGTAACATAGAATGCAGCCTCAAACATACTTAAAAGACAGACTAACTTCATATTAACAAAAAAGAAACAAATGAAGCAGGATTAGTCTATCAAGGATTATCCAAGAACAGAACACGTAGCAACTTATTTGATGTATAACAGGCTTGACTTCATAGATTTCTGTTCTCCTTAAATCATAGGCAAAATATTGCACGTATGAACTTTATCTTCTAATCAAGGTTCATAAATTTTACATTTCTGATCAATTTCATACATTACATGCAATGAAGTCAATTAAAATAAATTCCATCCTCAAATTCTTGCAAAGCAACTAACCAGGTCTTTCAGGATTCAAGTTACTATGACGAAGAGACACTTTTTCCTCCATGGATTTCTTAATTTCCTCAAGTCGGGCAATGGCTTCCTGAAAAACGAAAACCGGAACGAAACTGTTTGTAAAATTCATATTCAGAGTTCCAATCAAGAGAATTCCTGTTTGAAAGCACATAAACAGCACAACCGCCGTACAAAAAATCACTAGGCGCAAAACCTCGAGGAAACAGGCTCACCTCATCGTCTGGCTTACTTTGGGATTCGCCTCCAACGCGGCACTCGTCTTCATGGTGATCCATACCCGAATTTCTACGGTCACCAGTAATTAGAACCCTAAAAGAATCATAGTAGAGAAAGAAGAACTACACTATATTCTCTTCAATCTTCCGGAGCAAAGCTTATAGCTTCTTACGTTTACATACATAAATCGACAGGGTTGAGTTAGGTTAGGGTTAGGATTAGGGTTTACCTGATCGGAGATTGATTGAAACAGATCGTCGCCGGAGAACCGAAACTGAGTGATTCACTCGATAGAGAATCTACAGAAATAATATGGAGTTATCAAAACCCAAAAGCGTTGTGTTAAACTGTAAAAGATGCATTCAATTTCATTTCTAAACTTTTAAATAAATATAAATATTTATTAACATTAACATTTAAATATTAATTAAAATAAACATAATTTAATATAGTAATATTATAATTTATTACGGTATAATTGACAAGCTCCAAATCAATTAATGAGTCTATTTTTAGTTACTTTTATCTTTATATTTTACACATAATTTCCACAGTACCTACAAACACGTCTTTACATTTATTTTGAGATTTATATAATATTATTTAATTTTTTATATTTTTTAATATTTATTTTTTATATTAATTTTATTATGTTATAATCCATATAAAAGATTTGATTAGATATATTTTGATTTATTTTTTATATGGTTTAAAATTATA
>JANITW010016432.1:0-10043 GCA_027564335.1 Erythroxylum williamsii | reverse complement strand
TGTACATTAACTGGTTTTTGTAAATTATCGTTGACTGATTGTATTAACTGAAAATGTTTATTTATGCACGTGGGTTCAAATTGTCTACTGTTTTTCACGTACATGAGGGTAATAGAAAAACAAGAAAAAAATGTTATACTGAGTTTTGACCGACTGATGTAGTACACCACCCTCACGGGGCACGGACTCGGATATCACCAATGATATCGGGTTCGGGTCACGCGAGAGTGAGGTGTTACAAAGGATGTATGATGCCCAACAAAAATATAAAATTTAAGTTAACAAGAATCAATTTGTTAATTATGGTGCAAATGGAAACAATAAGAAATAAAAAATAGAAACTTAGAATGAAAGAAAATGACGAAACTAATGCATAAATGTGAAAATTGAGATTTTCCTTGTGAAAAAATCAACTTGAATGTAAAGATGTAAAGACAATAAACAAAATAGGAAACCAGCAAAAGAAAATCCTATAATCACTCCAACCCTAAAGATTTTTTTCAACTAATTTTTTTCATTTTTGACATTTTTTTACTGTAGCAACATTTTTTTCTTATCTAGTTACTAATTTTTTTTCATTTTTAACTTTTTTATTGTAGCAACGTTTTCTTATGGTCTAAGCTATTGATTTTTTTTTCAGAAAAACACAATAATAAAATGAACCTTAATTTCGAGTTCTAATGGAAAATACCATTAATAATAACATATGAACAAAAGATAAATAAGAATTTATCATAATCCAAGCTCTGATACCAAATGATGCGGAACCCCAAGGTTAAATAACTTGAAACCCCTTAAGCACACACTTTGGATAGAACATGAACTGTAGCACCTCATTCTCATAGGACACATACTAGACATTTCGAAGGATTTCCAAGTACGTATCCTACAAATCATACTCAATTCAATATTTTAGAAAAATATCACACGCATATGCAGAAAATCAATAATGGAACTTTCAACCCATTTTATTCATAAACATTTTCAAACGCAGTGTTACAACCATTATACACATCATAAGAATTTCAGTAGCCATTTGGGCCCATTACATATACAAAACACTTGTAGCTATAATGTCATTACATTACAAAATCACTCACATATTCATTGTACAATACTTGTGAATATATATTTTGATACAAAATAGTGAAATACATATGCAGACGCGAACTGATCCTGACATCTATCTTTTATCTGAATGCAGTGATTAGACTCAAATTTGTCTAACTGGAGATCTTCTCTAAGCCTGAAAAATGTTGCAAATTTTGAGTTGTGTTTTGCGAACTCAATGAGTGGACAATTCTCAATGGCTCACTCAATCACATAACACATCAATTCATATACTCACAAAATTCACATCACTTCATCAATTCAAATTTTGAGTCACATACATTTCATAATCACTTAATTCATATTTCACATTCAGAAATCATTCAATCTATTTATTTCAACCATTTAAATTATACATATCAAATACATATGCAATGCTCAAGAGACTCACTTTCAATTGTTATTGTTGTGATCGAGTACCTACAACTGTCCCATATCTATTGTAAATGTCGGGTTTATTAATAACTGTCCCTTATCCATTAGGGATACATGGCTCATTTTACATAGTGAGCCTTTAGCTCTTATCACTTTCTGAGCTTTAAGCTCTTTTTCGGTGGCTACTTCAATCACAATAGCCTTTATATTGTCATGCATTCATTTAATGAAATGTATCACATTCATATATATTCAATCAGTCACTTGATTTTAATTTCACATTCATATTTATCATCAGACCTTGGTTCGACATTCAACAATAACTTTAAGTATCACTTATTTATTCAAATTCACATTTAAGGAGCACTTCTACATGTATTCAGTCAATCAAATACTCTCAATGTTACACATTCATATTCACTATCACAATCTCATTCACATTTATCATCGGACCTTGGTCCGGCATTTAACAGACATTAAGAATCACTTATTCCGTCAGATTCACATATAGTAAGCATTTCCAATATATTATTCATGTATAAAACACCTCGAACATTTATCATCCAGAATCAACACACTTACATTCACGTAATAATTCAATTCAAATTTTAAACAAAACAATAAATCAAAATGAGACCATCTAGGTTGACTTATAATATGCTCCAGATTAGCAATTACTTTCATAATCCGGAAACGGTCAGATGCAGATATTCTATTCTGTATATCAACATTATGCAATACAGATATTACACACACATTATTAATTGCACAACCACATAAACATTCAATTATACATATATGCATATGTGTAATGTATAATGCATGCTCAAATTAACTATTTCGAGTATGTTTCCTTAATCACGTCTCTTGATCATTCAAACCTTATCATTTGTATATGTCTAGCTTATTCTTAGGTTTACACCTCATGAACACTTGGTTATTCTAATATTATAATTCAATTACTCGTCATTTCTTTTCTAACATTATATGCTCTCATAATATCCAATTCTCATTCACCTTTACTTGATACATATTACTCATCTCTTTACAATCATATTCGCCTTTTTTAGAACACTTCTATATCATTAACAACTCATAACTTCCGAATTGAGATACATTTATATATCATATCTTACCAAATTTGATCTATCTAAGTTCATCAATCAACCATTTATCAATCGTTCTGCCACTTGCATTTTTCTAGTCCAAAAATACCCAAAATTTCAAAATATTCTCAAATTTTACCAAAAATTCTAAATCATTACTTATACATATCAACTCAATTTTTAAGACACCTAATCCATAATTCACATTATAATCGCAGTAAAACAATCATTTATACCCTGAAAGTGTCAAATGAGTGCATGAACAAACCATTGTAATGTGTGCAATATTTCAATTCATGTGTATCATTATACATGATCATGAAATACACTTTTCTAATCTCTCATTGGTATTATTCAATTATAGAAATCTAGGGTTCTAACCCTTAGTATGAAAACGGGATGTTACATGAACAAGACAAAATCTCCAACCCTAATGAACCCTCAATCAACTATATGAAAGGAAACATATATAATAAGGTTGATTTCAAAACAAGAATAGAAATTCACCACAAGTGTTTACCATGATAAGAACTATATTCTTGATGCAATAGAAGAAGAAAAGAAATCCTCCCTTATGTAATTTGTTATTCAACTAATATAACCCTAAACAATTTTTATTATGATATTTTTATACCTCTTGAAAGGAAAGAAATCCTAACTATGTACAAGGCCTTTAAACATGGGCCTTTCACCAAAATAATTAAATCTCAAACTAATATTTCTAAACTATAACCCATTAAACCTAAAAGTTTTAAACAAATGCAAGATATAAGTAGTGGACTGCCGAAAGTCACTTCTAACTAAAATAATTAATTAAATAAAAAGGAAAGTCTTCTTGCTCATTCCATCCAACTTGATTAGTTATCTTGTTAGCTCTCATTGTCTCTTGAGATTCCATGTCATCTACAATTCGGCAAATATAGGATTGAAGTGCTTCTTTGAACTTCTTAGCTCTTGATCTTGTTATTAGTCCCTTTGGCATTAATAGCTCATCTTTGGAGTTATTTCGCTTACAATGTACCACGTTCGTGCTCACATCAATGCAATTAGAATGTGGAATTTTAAATTCCTATATTTGTGCAAACTAGACATGGTGTGGGGTAAAGATCGAGCCACGGGACTCAAAACTGAGGATATAGCTTAAGTAAGTGCTAAGGTTAACTACCCAAAGAATATGACAGTGTATTCTTCATCAAATAGTGAAGATGAATATGTTGTGGTCTCTGATACACGAGGATCCCCAATTATTCCTTCAAGCACCTATGTAACAAAAAAAAACCTCTCACCAAGAAAGGAAAGTTTTTACAAGGAAAAAAAACACTTTAGGAAACTATTGACTCAAGGTTAGACAACTTCATTGTTAAGTTTGAGTCTATTTATGAACAAATGGCATCACAATATGCTACTATAATGAATGCTTTGATTGCGGAGTCTAAATTTGATTCCTTAACTAATGAGAAGATGTAAGAGCTCATCAATGAACTTCTTAATATTGAAATATCTCAAATGGATGTTGGTAAGGTTTTTATAATGATCCTGCTAAAGTTCAGGTTTTGTTTGCTTTATCAAGTCATTTAAAAAGGTCTTTTGTGTTTGGATTCCTCTATCCATCTTCTAGTTCATGAATCATGCGAAGGAGCATATTAATACTTTTGTAAGTATTATGAACTTAGAATGAAATTGATGTTGCCTAACCAGGTTATTTTGTATCAGTTGAGAACTTTATAGTTGTGATGCAAACAAAGCTTGGAGTATTAACCTGGTTATTTTGCATCAATTGAAGGCTTTTGGTTAAGGTAATATATATAGGTGTGATATTTTACATCATTTGCATCATCAGAAGGAATATAAATTGTATTAAACTATGTTACTTGATTTTACTGTAACAATGGAACGGTGGAATATATGGTTATGTCGATGAAGTGTACAATTTTTTGAATGATTAAATTATATTTTCAGGGCATTATGTGACTAATGATATGTTAATGTAGGAAAAAGTAGGAGCATTTTTTTCAAAAACTATTGGAAAGGAAATAACGCAGTGAACTTGATTTTAAACATTTTGTCAATATAAATGGGGTGCACAAATTAAATATAATTAATTAGCATATATTTAAATTGTTGTAAAACAAATTTTTATTTCTCAACATTTTTCACAAACCAACCATCATCAATGATAATGGTAATTATTCATTCGTCTTAACCAACTATCATAATTATAATGATTATATTCATTCTCATTCCTTACTATATCAATTTTCATTTCTATTACCATTGCTCCATATGAACCAAGTGCCCCCTTAATCTTTTAAGGTAACTTACCACTAATATTGAGTGACATCTTTAATCACTTCATCTTTTTTTACCCTTTCTTTTAACTTCTCCTTAAAAATTCCTTTGAATCGAGTAACCATTTTATGAGGAGACCATTAGGATGAAGCCTCATCAATTATTGCATTTCCTGAAATATAACATCGTCCTGTTATTGGATCTCAACATTTGTTCCCTTTTTTTATTGCAAATGATCAAGAACAAAAACACAAGACATGTAGCTAAAAACTCGAAAATGACGTATAGTGGGTTTTACATTCCATAGCTTCTCAAATAGTGAAATTGATCCAAATGATGCTTATGGTAACCTATTAATAATAGGTATATCAGTCTTTATACCTTCTACCTAGAACCAAGGTGTAACATTCTTCGCATATAGTATGCTTTTGTATATCTTAGCAAAGTGTCTTTTATTCCTTTCCACTACTACAATTTGTCAGGAGCATAAGGACATGTTTACTGGCACCATATCTATAATTTTGTAGATACCTTGAGAGCTTATGTGAGGTATACTCGTCTCCATTATCAATATAAAGGCATCTAATCCTTCAATCAAGTTCTTTCTCAACCATCTTTTTAAACTCCTTGAACTTGCTTAATGCTTCTAATTGTTGCGTCATAAAATACACCCATATGTGCCTTAAGAAGTCATCAATAAAGATTATCATATATTGATAACCGCTAAACAATGGTTGCTCTAGACGACTAAATACATCAAAATGAACCAACTCTAAAGCCTTATTTGCTTGGAACTCAAAGTATATAATAATCGATATGCTTTCCCACACTGACATCTAATACATGCTACATCTTCTTCAATATCAAGTTGATGATGTCCGTTGAGTATGCACTTCTTTGTCTTCATCTTCATCTTTAATTTGTGATAGCTCATATATCTTAAGCATACATGCCATAGATTGAAAGTCTCGTTCCTTATAGTCTTTTTTTACATAGGCTTGACATTAAATAGAAAGACTTTAACTTTCATCCCTCTATGGGTGGTGTCCTCTTTGGTCTCAAATTCCTATAAATTTTCACATCCTTGGGTCCAAATACTACATAGTTACTAAAGATTTTAGATGTGAAATTGATATCAAATTCTTCTTTATCCCAAGTATATGAAACATGTCTTCAATTGCACTTATTTTGAATTATATTGAGGCACTACCAATGTCTTTTCAACGTGAGTGATAGGTAGCCTTCAGTTTTTTGTAGTGATAATAACTCACTCCCTTTTATATTCTATCAGGCTCAATATTTTTTCTTTATATCTTGTCATACAACTAGAAAAACCAGAATATGCCATCCAATCTTTATTATAATTAATACATTTATCACTCATTGTGACAAGAGCTTGCTCTTCTTTTGTTTCCGCTTTGGAGCTCGTGAATGTATTACATTTACCAATTATGTTTCATTTTCAACTTAAGAATGTGAGGATATTGCGACATTTCGTTTTTTTTTTGTTGTTTTATATTGAAAATCGCGAGCGTAGTGGCCTCTTTGTACAAACAAAACATTGATTATTCTTATATTAATGTGTCTTGTCTTCCACTTGATCATGGTCACGACAAGCTTCCTTTTATTACTAGCTCTTTTTTTGTTGCCTTTTCTACAATCTTTCTTATTTGGACTTTTCTCCATTTTTTGATCTCGCAGCTTTTGGATGTTCTCTTTAATGCTAAAAAGAGCTTTCTTTTCATCCTTAATTGAGGCTTTATACATTTGTTTTCTAGAGCCTTTTAAATTACCAATATATTTTCTAATTCATTCAAATTTGGCACTTTTACCTGGCCATAGATTATTGTGACAAGTGCGTTAAACTCAACACAAAATGTATGGATTACAAATCTTCTTACTTTCATCCTAATGATTTTATTATCATAATTAAATTTTAAAAATTCTTTACATAAAGTTTTAATTTTATTAAAGTATTCACTCGTCATATCTCTTTGCGAGATTGATAGTAACTTGTTCTCAGGCTGTTGGAGCTTGGCATCATTTATTCTCACAAATTCTAGCAAGAGTGTCTCATGACTCCTTAGGAGGCTTCACATCCTTAATAAGTTGAAGTAAGTGATCCTCCACCGAAATTGATAAAGCATACATTGGTTTATCGAGTTAACCTTTGATTATTTAAGATCATCTTATTTTGTTAGATGTGATGTTTCATTTCCTCTAATAATTTCCCACAAATCTTGACCGAGTAGGTAGAATTACATACGAGTACTCTAAGTATTATAATTATTGTTATTAAGCTTTTAAAGAGTTTTTACCGAGATAGACATATCAACCATAATGACTTGGTTATTTCCTTTAGTTAACCAAGTAAGTTTAATCCCAATCCAGCAAACTTCATAGCTCACATTACGCACGAGCAGTACCTTGCTACACCATGATCCCTAATCACGATCCCTCAACATACTTGATGGTCAGTCCTTGACCTATTGTTCTGGTACCACTTGTTGAATATGTGGAGGACTAAATTAGATCACAAAAAAACCTTTATTACACTAAGTAAAACTTTGGTACATGTATAACACACAAATTTGATAAATTTCACTCTTACTTATGTCCCTCGTTCGCATCACACTTGTACTCTTTTCTTTTCTTTTTTGTACCTTTCACTTGGAGAGAATATGTAGATGACTTTAATAGTAAAATCAAAAATCTATAAAAATCGACAACAATAAAATAAAAAATCAATAAAACCAAACTTTACTAGGAATTTAATTGGGATATACATAGATTCTTCATCTTGGATATGGAAAATTTTTTATGGATTTTTGGCTATATTTGCACCATGCCTAAACGCATCAGGATAAAACATCTACTAATATTTGACATATTTTTCTTGAAGTAGTTCTTTTTGTCAATAGATAAAGAAATATTAATTAATGGTAGTTAAAGAACTTGAACAGAAAGAAAGAGAGAAGAGATGAGGGAGAGAGAAGTTTATTGTTTTCAGGATCATACATACCATGTAGAATATAAGGGATCCACAAAAATGCTAGATATTTTTTTTAACGGAGGCCTAATTAAAAAGTTAAGTTAAAATTCAAAATAAATTTTTCGTCGAAATGTTTTAATTTACTTTAGTTCTGATGAAAATATTAAAGTTCAATTTTATACTTTTGACCAATCATTTCTAAAGTGTAATTTAATAAAAGTTATAATATTATTTTACAGTTTACGGTCAATCGCAAGTCATAGGATTTATTACCAATAATTGATTCAAGACTTCAAGTTCATGGTTAAATTTTAAATTATTTATTTATTAAACAATTAATTTTATACATAATTATTGCATATAAAGGTTTAGTTCAGTCTATATCACTGTTGTGAATTCCGTACCGTACCGGTTACATACCGGCTCAAAATTGATACCGAATTTTAATTTTTGGTATTGGATTTAAATAGGCTCATTTTGGCTATACCAGTCGGTACTGATCAGTATTCAAAATACTAGCCAAATACTGGCCGATGCCAAAAAAATTTTAAAAATTGGAGAACTATTTTGTAAAATTTTCAAAATTCCCCTCCCTCCCTCCTACCTCTCCTTCCCCCTTTTTTTCAAAGTTTTTTAAAATAATAATAAATATTTTATTACTAATAATAATTATAAATTAAATAAAACTTAAAATAAATTATTTTATTTTTATTACCAATAAATTATTTTATTTTTTAAAATAAATAATTTTAAAATTATTATTTATAAACTAATATTTATTTTATATATTTTTAATTATTAATTGAAAATGCCAGCCTCTCCCTCGCCCTTGTGAGGCATTTCATAATTCATTTGCAGCCAACCTCGCGATAATTTATAGTTTTATTTATTTATATTAATAAAGTAAATTTCCTTCTTAATATTTTTAAATTTATAAATGGTAATTATTTTATTTATGTGATTATTATGATTAGGTTTGTAGTTCAATATATTACTTATGATAAATAAATGTATTATTTGAAATAAAAATGTCTATTATTATTCATAACATTATTAAATTCAATATTATTATTAATTGTGGTTATTTATGTAATTATTTATTTATGGATTTATAATAATAATAATAATATTATTATTATTATTTCTATTCTTATTCTTCTTATTATTATTAAAGAGTACTTTTGGAAGTAAAATTATAAATATGCATACAAAGTCACGAATGACACTTATTTTGAATAATTAAAATCTATCTAAAACGACTTTTATTTTAGATAGGAGAGAGTAGTTAATAATATTAATTTTTAGTCATAGGTAAATGTGTCATATGAAATAATTGAATTCAATTATAATCTTATTGGACTTGTTCCAAACAGTGTAATTGAATTCAATTTTAATATTACTGGATTTGTTTCAAATAGTATAAATTGAATTCAATTCCAACTTCATTAATGTAATTGAATTCAATTCGTTAATGAGTTCAATTCGAAAATTTTCAAACAACGTGTAAAAGTATTTATGATTTTAGCTTTTCAGCTCTGATTGTATGGCATTTGCAGCAATTTAACAGCCTCCTTTTCCTACTCTTTCCCTCTTTACATTGGTCCAAATGAAACTTTAAAGAGTCGCGCGCCAGCCAAAACTGATCCAGATCGCATGCCACATAGATCCCATGCTATAGCTGAAAAATTAGAAATCAAATTTAATAATAAATTGAAGAAGAAAGAACTCAAATTTCCACCTCACTTCCCCTCCATTTTCTTGTTTTTTCATTTGTTACTTTGTATATGTATGTTTCAATTTTTAGAGGGTGAATAAACTTTTTTTTATAGTAAAAGCTGTTTTTAAGAAAAATAAATATTTAGATGTAAAATTCAAAACACTTTTTTCATAGAAATAACATTTTTGAAAGTTAAAATACAATTTTTTGATAAACTCAAATTTAAAATTTTTTAAAAAAGTATTTTTGGGTAGATTTTTCAGATCAATTAATAAGTCTATTTTTAATCCCCTTTACCCTTATGTTTTACATATAATTCTTACAATATCTACAAACACATCTTCATGTTTATATTAATATTTATATAATATTATTTGACTTTTTTATATGTTTTAATATTTATTTTTGATATTTATTTTAATTATATTATAATCTATATAAAAGATTTGGTTAG
>JANITW010016277.1:0-10051 GCA_027564335.1 Erythroxylum williamsii | reverse complement strand
CACCTTTTTGATCAAAAACAAAAACATCATCAATTATTGGCAAATTCTCACCTTATTCAAATATTTCAGAAAAAAAATAACAAATTCGATAAAGATTTCACTTTCTTAAATCATTTCCCAAAGGCAAGGGATTTTTAATCAATCAAAAATAAACATTTAAAAACTCTTTTCACTTTCTTTATTTTTCAAGAACACATAGTAGCTTACAATTTAAATTATAAACACATTACCCACCTTATTTCCATACTAGCAACTTGTCCAAGGTATCACTTTTTCCATTTCTTCCTTCTTTCCTCCAAATGAAAATTCCATAAGCCATAATCATCCAATTTCAACATCATAATTAGCATAAACCTCTAAATTAACTATAGGAAACTCATAATCATCATTTTTCCAAGCTATCTAAAGCAAGAATTTCTAAAATTTCCAAATCACAAAATTGACATAAACCCTAATTACTTGTCATCCAAAATTGATCCAATTACAACATGAAATCTTCAAAATTGAACCTAGAATTCACAAACTCAAACCAATCTTATGCTAAATAAACCAAAATCTCACTAAAAACTCAAAGCTCAAAATCGACTCTTACCTCATTCTTCTCCATTTTCGACATTTCTAGGCTTGAAAGGAAGCTCTCTTCATCCTCCACATTTTCCCCCTTGAATCACTTGAAAATCACTCTTGAAGACCTTGAAAAATCAAAACCCTAGCTCTTCTTTCCTTTTTCTCCTTCACCGCACGACATCTCTCATTTCTCTCTTCTCTCTTTGTTCTTTTCCCTCTAATTTCGTGGGTTTCCTCTTGCCTTACATGACAGCCACCCTTTTATAGTGCCATGTCATTAAAATGGAAGAAAATTGACCAATTTGCCCTTACCAATAAGCCTTGAAACCCAACTCTTTAAGTAAACTTCCAAAACTGCCCCTGAACTTTATTTCAATTCATGCTTACTTTAGGACATTTTTCTCACATCAAATTGAAGGAATTTGCTAAAACTTCCTTCTAGAGAAATGGTCATCACTGTCTTAATTTCATAACTCCACCAAAATTATTTAATTTGGTGCTCTACATCAAAAGTTATAATCCAAACATTTCGGACTGTTCTTATGTTAACACAATTTCCTGTGATTTACTTCCATCCGAAAATTGACATTCTTAAGGGCTAAATTGAAACTTAATTCCTTTAATATGATTTGTAACCTCATATCTCAATTTTATTTTTCCTCAAAAATCACTTCAATTGGATCTCCATGGATCCCGAATTTTGCAAAAGACTGAACCATATTCAGAAAATTATTTAACTCACTTTGATTAAATTAATCATCCTCAATTTAATCACAGGAAGTCACAAATTTTTCATAAAAATTAAATTAATTGTCTTAGGAATCCAATGCTTTGAAAACCAAGTCAATCGGATGTCGGATGTAAAAGATATAAGCAAAAGATTGGACAAGGTCGGATGAAGAAGGAAAATAGCAAAATCAGAAGGAAACAAAACGTCCCGATTATCATAAGACGTGAGCGTATTCCAAGAAAATCATCTTAGTCATTATTGGTTCAACTTCTTTCTCTATTTCTAAACATGAAGCTCTATGTCTCTTGATCATTTTGAAGATAGAATCATTCCAATCGGAGCCCTATAGTTCAAGATATACTTAAAACGCTAAAGCGTGCACATACACAAATCATGCTCTTCTAAACGACCTCTTATAACTTTTCAATTTAACTCCAAATGATACAAATTTTCATGGGGAGAAAAATAAATGTCTTAGAAATCTATTGATCTAAGAATCATCTCAATTGGAGGTCGGATGAGTGAGTTATGCCCAAATGAATAACCCATGCTTAAACCTTAAATCGATTTGTAACTCTCTTGGCACAATCGCCATAACTTTCAAACTAGAAGTCGGATTGATTTCATTCTTAGAACATTAGAAGGTAGACTTCTAGATCTACAACTCTTATGAAGACCACAAAATCATATTAGGCCTCTAAAAGTGTCAAATTTCTCCATTTTCACAAGTTGACCCGTCAATGTTCGTTTAACAGACATTCACAGCCTTGGAATTCGATTTCGATTCGCATTATGTTTTCACCTTATGCATCCTCTATGGATTCCTTCGCTTTATGATTCCAAGTATTTAATTTTGGTTTGATTTGTTTCCGCTTTTAAGTTCGATTCAAATTTTCGATTACATTCGTATTCGATTCGACTTGTTTGATTTTTGCATGCAATTCTGCTTTTGTTTTGCGTTTCGCTTTGTTCATTTGGGGCTTTGCTTTGATTCGCTTGCATTTTGTTATTCGATTCGCCTTCGGATTCGATTTGTCCGATTTGAATTCACTTTGTTTCGGCAATTATCTTTTCGTTTTTTGGTTGGGATCTGGACTCCGGATCGGGTCCCAACAGCAATGCTCGTATATTCAGCCTTTAATATTGGATCTAGCAATAACAAGTTGTTTCTTAGTACTCCAACATATCAAATGTGGTCCAAGATAGATGCAATATCCAGAAGTAGAGTAAAGATCATCAACGTAACCAGCCCAATCAACATCACAGTAGGCATGTAATGTAAGTATGGATGATTTGAAAAAGTAAATGTCGTGAGATGATGTGGAACAAAGATAATGGAGAATTCATTTAACGATAGTCCAATGCACATTAGTATGGAAATGTAAAAACTAGGAGACCTTATTCATAGAAAACTGAATGTTAGGGCAAGTAAGATGATTCGTGACATTAATTATAATACCATGCTTCAACTTATAAGTGGTTATTAAACTCTTTTCTTTGAAATCATCCTCATTTTATGAAGTTGATTACAAATCTTTCCATATGGAGACATTTATTTAGATGGAGTATACACACATATATGCCTTTCCGTTAATGCACCAATTAAGACTTTTTAACTTAATGCAAAATAAACTCTAAAGATGTATATATGCCTTTACTACAATTGTGCACTCAAAATAATGTTGTTCAAGGTAAAACATGTCTAAGCACATATATATGCATTTTTTAATTACTATTTTTTAGCAATAACTAAAACTTTGTTAACAAAAAAATGTGATTAGTAAAGTGTAGGTCAACATATATTACCGATTACTTCAAAATGTTAGAGAATATGAAAGATAGATGAAGAAAAGAATTGTTTTCTGTGTATATTATAAGAGATTTGTACAACTATTTACACAAGAGCTGAAAGTATAAAAACATGGAAATATAATTATATAGTGGAAGATTCAAGGCTAAGAATATGTTGCTTAAATCATAGAATTTGACTATTGTAGCTGAATCAAAGGCATGTGTTATCATCCCCCCTCAAGCTCAAGGTGGAAGCAACGGTGAGCTTGTCTTGTAGCTGGCAAAAAGTTGTAGTAGGTAATGGTTTGGTCATGACATCTGCAATTTATTCCTTGGCTGAAATGTGTAAGATGAAAAGAGATTTTTTAGCGACCAGATCACTAACAAAAAGAATATCTATTTTAATGTGTTTGTGTGAGCATGAGCAATAGGATCAGCAGTGAGGAAAGTGGCACCAAGGTTGTCATACCATAGTGTTGGTGGTGGGGTGGAAAGACCAATTTCATAAAGAAGTGATATAATCCAACATACTTCTGCTGAAGCAAATGCAATACTCTGATATTCAGCTTCAGTACTGGGGGCAACAACCGTAGGTTATTTCTTAGCACTCAAAGAAATAAGATTAGGGTCCAAGTAAACACAATAGCCAGAGGTGGAGCAATGATCATCGGGACATCCTGCCCAGTCGGCATTAGAATAGGCCGCGAGGGTGAGTGTTGGTGATTTTATGAAGTGTAAACTATGAGAGATGGTGGAATGTAGATATCGGAGGATTCACTTAACGACTATCCAATGAACATCAGTAGGATAATGCAAGAATTGGGAGACTTTGTTGACTGCAAATTGAATATCAGGATGGGTGAGACATAGATATTGGAGGGCACCAATGGTGCTTCTGTATTCAGTTGGGTCTGAAAGTGAGATTCCATGGTTTTTGGAGAGGGGTAAGGTAGGAGTCATCAGAGTTGGTGTGGGTTTAGATTGATCAAGATTTGAACAAAAAAGGAGGTCTTTGGTATATTTTGTTTATGTAAAGAGAAGGCCATTTGGTGTGGTAGTGGTTTCAATTCCAAAAAGTAGTGAAGAGGACCCAGATCTTTGATAGAGAAAGTGATATGTAGATTATCTATGAAAGTGGTAATGAAGGATTGGGAGGAGCCAGTAACCAATATATCATCCACATAAACCAAAATAAAAGTGGTGTGAATGAAGAGAGAGGTGTCAGATTTGGATTGAGTGAACTGGAGGTTTAAAAGTTTTTGGCTTAGACATTGAAACTAGGCACGGGGAGTCTGCTTTAAACCATAAAGAGCTTTATGAAGGTGACAGACATAATGAGCATATTGAGGATCTACAAATCCTAGAGGTTGGAGCATGTAAATTAGATCATGAAGATTTTCATGAAGGAAGGCATTGTTGATGTCTAATTGACAGATGGGCCAAGAATTGGAGAGAGCAAGGGTGAGAATTATGCGAATGATTGTTGGCTTGATGACGGGACTAAAAGTGTCAATGTAGTCAATGTCGGGTGATTGGTGATAACCTTTGGCTACTAGGTGGGCTTTGTAATGATTATTGTCCCATCAGGTTTTCTTTTAGTTCGAAAGACCCATTTACAACCTACTATATTGGCATTGGTTGGTGGTAGTACAAAAGTCCAGGTTTTATTTTGATGGAGAGCTTGAAGTTCTTCAGACATAGCCTGACACCAATAAGGAAATTTTTTGGCTTATATATAACAGGTGGGGTTAGGAGTATTAGGTGAGGAGTTGGTAATGTGAAAGGTAACATAATCTAGAAAATTTCTTGGTTTTCTAGTATTTATGTGAGTACAGATTGTCTTAGGATGATTGGTTTGCTGGGATGATTGGTTGGGTAAGGTTTGGTGTGGTGATGATTGATGATGAGTAGATGAGGTTTGTGTTTGTAGTGGTAATGGTAAGTTTATTGTAGGATGTGGGTGTAATTAAGGTGGTGGAGTGGTGAGGTCATTGTATAGAAACTGAAACGGACATGTCGAGAGAGATGGATTTTATTGGTACTAGGATCAAGACACCGATAACCTTTATGTTGGGAAGAATACCCAAGAAATATGCATGGTTCGGCCTTAGGAGTGAGTTTATCAAATCATGTTGTGCCAAGGAAGGTAAAGCAAGCACATACAAAAACTCTTAAGTGTGTAAGATTAGGTTTGGTATGGAACAAGACTTCATGAGGTGTTTTATTAAGAATCAATGGTATAGGGAGAAGATTGATTAGGTAGACAACTGTTAAAGAGGCTTCATTCCTGAATGTTTTTAGTCGGTGGGCATAGAGGAGTAAGGTAAGACATGTTTCCGTGATGTGCCTAATTTTACGTTCAACAATACCATTTTGTTAGGGTGTGTGAGGACTAGAAATGCGGTTGATTATGTCATTATTGGATGTATACTAAGCAAAGGGACCTTTGATCAGTTCAGGTGCACCATCAGTTTGTAATACTTTGATTAAGGTGGATAGTAAGTTTTCATAGATGGTTTTGAAATGGCGAAGTTGATCAAGAGCTTGTAATTTATGGGTTAATGGGTATATCCATGTGAAACGACTATAGTCATTAATAAAAATAATAAAGTATCGATACCCAGAGAGAGATAAAGTTAGGGATGGTCCCCAAATATCACAGTGAATGAGTTGTAATAAAGCTGTTGATTTGCAAGATGATGAGGAAAAAGGAAGTCTAGTGCTTTTACCTTGAAGGCATGAAGTACAAGGTTTTACTACATAAGGTTTACTAGAGAGACTTCAAAGCAAACTAAAGGTTATGGTATGGCAAGGATGACCAAGTCGTTGACGTCGTATTACAATGAGTAGTAAAAGCAATTGGATTGTGAAAGGTGCTAGGTATCCTCATTACGTAGAGTTTGCTATGGGTGTTACCCTTGAGAAGGGGTGTCTGGGTTTGGAGATCCTTCACAGCATAACCAAAGGGGTTAAACTCGATGGAACATACATTATCAGTGACAAATTGACCAACAAATAGAAGATTAGTAGTTGTTCGTGGAATAAGTAGAGCATAATTAAGATAAAGAGATTGGATGGTGAGTGAGTGTGCATGTGCTAGTGGAAGTGATTGAAAGGGCATTGCCATTACCAACAAGTACTTAATTTGTTCCACTATAGGGCTCAGCATTATCTAGGAGTTATGGGTCAGGTAAGCACCGGTGTCAGAAAGTCATTCAGTGATAGTGGTAGTTGTACGTTATTAAAGGTATTTGGGCGATCATTGATATTCATAGCAGATAATGCACTATGTAATGTGTTTGAGTTAGGGTATAGTTGGGCATTTCTAGAGTTGGAATATCTTAAATGACATTTAGCAGTGGTGTGTCCTCTTTTGTAGCAAATTTGACAAAGAGTAGGTACATTGGTGTAGTTTGTTATTATAGTAGGGTTGGGCTGAAAAGATTGATGGTGAGGTAAGGGAAATGATTTGAACTGGGTTGGATGGGAGTTAAAGTGAGGCTGGTGGGCTTAATAGAAGGAGTTGGTGGATTGGGCTGGAAATGAAGGAAGAGGGACGTGGGCTGGAGGGCTTGAATGGTTTGGTGGCCCAAAGTTTTAATGATGGGTGGATTTAGGGAAGGCTGATTGATTTTGGTCAAAGAGTCGGTTGCTTTGATGGCTCCTCCGTCCACCTTTTCCATGGACGCTGCGTGTGGTGCTTGCAACTATGAAGGTGATGTCAGGGTCTTGTGGAGATGGTGAGTGATACAGTGACAATCTCTACTCATGAAGGAGAAGCTTGGCTCAAAGCTTGGTGAAGGAAGGTTGGACCTCGCGATTCTTTATGGTGGTGACAAAGGCTTCGTAGTCGGCTGGTAGACCATTGAGGGCGAGGAAGACTAGGTCTTCATTCGAGATCGAGGCTCCTATTGCGGCAAGATCCTGCATGATTGAAGACAGAGTGGTGAGATATTCAGAAATGGAGGTATTACCTTTTCTAGTGGTGTGCAATTGGCGACGAAGGAGAGAGCGTTTGATTGTCGTCTACTGTAAAAAGTAAGTCTCTAGTCGGGTCCACAGCTGATGGGCAATAGTACACCTAAGGGCTGGAAAGGACATTGCTGAAGATAGGGTAGTAGTTAGCACACAGTAAACCAAGCCATCGTGTTTGTCCCAATCAAGTGATGTAGTGTTTGGTGGTGGAGCAAGGGTGCCCTTGATGTGTCCCAGTAAGTTGCAGGTACGTAACATTGTCTTGACTTGATTGCTCCAAACAAGATAATTAGAGTGGTTTAATGTCGTAGTTATGAAGTTTGTAATGTTTTGAAGAGGGAAGGTTAGTAGTGCTTGTTCTATTTGTTGTGTGGCCATTGGCATATATTGAGATTCTTCTGTATGGTAACTGTGTTGGAGATTTGTGAAGTGAAGTTGTAGAAGATATGTGTTAATGGAGTCATATGTAGTGGAGTCTGATAGTTTTAATGATGCCTAAAAAAATGTGTAGTTTGAGGTTGTGAAGATATGAGCTATGTAATTGTTGGAAGTGTTTAGGAAGGTTGGACAAAAGAAAGCTAGATTATGGGCTCTGATACCATGAAAGATAGATGAAGAAAATAATTGTTTTCTGTGTATATTATAAGAGATTTGTACAACTATTTATACAAGAGCTGAAAGTGTAAACATGGAAATATAATTATCCAGTAGAAGATTTCAAAGCTAAAAATATATTGCTAAAATCATAGACTTTGACTATTGTAGTTGAATCAAAGGCATGCGTTATCAGAATAAATGCTTTGAGAATAGCAAAATAATTACCCAAGGCAAGAAATCCTTTACTAAATAAATAGAAAAAACCTAAAGAAAAGTGTATAATTTGAGTCAAAACATGTGTAACTAGGCTTGAAAGCCGATACATATATGTTAAGAGAGAATGCAAATAAAAGCATTGCACACCCTAATATGTTAGAGGGAGAATTACATGCCTAAAAATCAATATGCCAAATAATCTACATTCTAATTTATTGTAGTTTAGTCAGCATATAAATCTTACCATCAAAAGTTTTCAAGCCCTTATCTTATTCCTCGGGCTCCTGCTTTAGCTTTTATTATAACCTTCTCATATTCGTTAGTCATCTCACTTTGAATATAGGAGAACATAATTGGCTCAATTTAGACTCGTTGGTGAGGACTACTTCCATTTACAAAAGTTCTTAAAAGCAACTTATAAGATTCAAAATTCTAAAATTCAAACATCTATAATCAAATATAAAAATATACGTATCTATTTTATAGAAAAAAGGAGAAAAATTTAAGAATCATGCAAAATATAAAAACAGTGATTACCTGGAGTATACAAATTATTTTTTCAGGTACTTCTGATTCCCTGAGCAAAACTCACAATAGTTACAATTTACCTTTCATCCGTTCAATTTACTAGAATACCTGCTAAAGCTGCTTAAAACTAAAAATTGGTGGGGCGCGCCAGGCCCTTGCTGTAATGTAAGGCATGGACGACGCACGAGGGCTGCAGTAGCAAGCTACTGAGACAAGTCCTCTCCCTAGAAAAATAAATTTAATATCATGTGAGCCAATGGCCCACGTATCAGATATTAAACTGATAAGAACAGATACTACACTTGATCTTAGCCAAAAGGCCGAGAAAGGTATGATTTGGAACGGGCCTCCATTTGCATTTTGTAACCGTGATATCCTCCTCATGCGTTGTGATTTAGCAATGTGGGATGGGAACGTTCGTAGCTTGCTTCTCGTTCCATTCCTTAGCTTGCTTCTCGTTCCATTCCTCCAACCAACTAAGCTGGTCCGTTTAATTAAAACTACAAGTACCATATTGCTTTCGACAGATACCTAAAGAAGAAGAAAGAAGATAGAATCAGTCAGATGCGTGTATTTTTTCTGATTGATTAGATGTCGATGAATAGAACCAATCACATTGTCGATAAATGAAAATGAAATGATTTGCTGTACGTAGACAAGACGTCAGGCCTATCCTCTAATCCGAATCTCGGTTCACCCTAACGTGATTCATAATGTTCAATCAAATATATTTAAAAAAAACAATTAAAACGTTATTGATGCAATAAGGCCACGAAGCTTTTAATGATTGGTTATACAATTTACAGTATTATTTAAAATTGTTCATAATTCTCATAACAATTTATAATTTGTAATTTAAAATCTTAAAGTTACTATTATTATTTTAAATTGTCTTGTTAACTTAATGTTAGTCTGGGCATGAG
Organism: Erythroxylum williamsii; assembly: GCA_027564335.1. Lineage (NCBI taxonomy): Eukaryota > Viridiplantae > Streptophyta > Magnoliopsida > Malpighiales > Erythroxylaceae > Erythroxylum > Erythroxylum williamsii. The sequence continues at coordinate 724 of JANITW010016277.1, read as the reverse complement.
CTGAGACTAAATATAAGAATTGTCTTCCCTCAAAAAAATATATATATAAGAATTGTCGGCTAGACAAACATTATAGCAATTTGTTAGAGAATGATTGAGTAATTGTAAGAGTCTCTTATATATAGTTTTCCTGTAATAGAATTCTTTACAAATTATAATTGTATCTATACATATTTTCGGTGATTAAAATTTAACTAATTTGATCCGTTTAATTATTAAAAAAATTTAACTATTTGACTTTTTGATTCAGTTTTTAACTTGTCATTTTGATTTATTTTAATAATTTTTGTTGTTAAAAATTGATTAATTTTTTAATTGATCACTCAATTTTATAAATTAGTAAGTTTTTATAAATTAAAATTAATCAATTAATTTTTATTTAATAATTTTTAATTAAACTTTAATTTTTCTATAAGTAAAGATAATTTCTTTCAATCATATTTTAAATTCTTCAATTTTATTTAATTTTTAGCTGATTTTATGATAATTTAGTACTAGTTGAATCTTTTAAACCTTAAATTTTTTCTTACAAACTTAACCTCAAACCAATTTTTAAAGTATTACATATTACCTTTGTATGAGAGAATCACTCAGCTATGATTTTTAACCAAAAAGCATCATTAAGTATATATATATAACAGGTTGAACAACAAGTTCCTCCTGAGGATAGTAATACAACATTAAGGAGATCTACTAGGATTAGACGGTCAGCAATACCTAGTGA
>JANITW010016267.1:0-10053 GCA_027564335.1 Erythroxylum williamsii | reverse complement strand
GTACACAACTGAAACCATTTGTCATATAATCCACAAAGGTCACCCTCTAAATACCAAGAATTGACAGGCATGCTTTGTCATCCCCTGAGAAGACTACCATAATTCTGCAGCCAGAAACTATCCCTCCAGACTTGATTTTGGAAGCTCTATCATTTGTACTTGTACATCACAACCAGATGGACACAATTCGACAACCACGAGTCGGTGAAACAACTTTCTTTTTAGTCAACGATTCTCATATCATTTTTGTTTCTTTCTGAACCTATGCTGTCATGCTCACGAATAAATAACAATACACCGCCATAACAAAAATTCACTTCTCTGTCACTACCGTCTGTGAATTTGCCCAATACTTACTTTTCAAAAAGCTCAAGTCTTGGTCCTGTGCTTGCATTAGCATACCATTGTATAAACAAATATTAGAATACGTCGAGTTTATCGCCCACAATACGATTACCGATCCTCTCTCACTAAAGCCTCCCTGTAAATGAATGAGCAAAGGGTGGCCTTAAGCCAAGAACTCGAGAGCAAACGAAACTTACAGCGTCACGAAACTCGGTGCCAAGCTGTTGAATGACGAGAGCAAAGCTACGAGAGACTTTTTGAAGCATTGTATAACAGAAACGCCAATGAGGCTGAGGTAGGATTTGTTTCTCTGTACGTTTCATCGCCATTTTCAGCTTCAAAAGAGGGTAGAAATCATCTGGGTGTTTCAACAAAGCTCCTAAACTGTCCATCTTTCTTTCGTTTCCCTCTATGTAGACCACGTATCAAAACGCCTGAGGACCTTGAATCGCAATGAGAATTGGAGAGAAGCGAATTGGGTTTGGGTAAAAATGGCGTCTTGGAGATCAAATCTATCTCGCTACGCCTCGGTCTTGAAGGTGACTTAGTTGTTTACTTAAATATTATAGTGTTTTTTAAGGTGTTCCCAAAAGCTGCATGGAAGCTGTTGAAAGTAACATGTGATGAGTTGTGTGCTACGTATAAAAAAATACAATGAATTGGAATACTCTTTACATTACAGGTGACAGACAACGGATGGACAGAAGGAGAATGTAAAGGAAAAGCAGGTTGGTTCTCGTTTGGATACATTGAAAGAAGGGAACGTGTTTTAGCAAAAGCAAAATCGCTGGTGTTTTAGGGTGCTTTCATGTCTTTGGCTTCTGAATTGAAATATAAGCTGCATGGTCTTCTTCGTGAGGCGTAACACATGCTGTTTGTAGAGAATCCAGATCCTCGTCCAATTTTATGATCTTATTCTATATTATGAATTTTAATTATTTATTTACGTTATATTTAAGTGAATTCTATATAAATAAATGTGAAACTTGTATAAATAAATAATTAAAATTTATAAAATAGAATAAAATATTATAATATTAGACAGAAGATTCTGTCACGTAAAAAATTTTGTCAGCCACGGGTTCACCTGTTGTGATATGTTACAACTTCTTCCAGTGGCCTTAGTGATATGAATATCTTTTTGGCGTATCGTCCCTTTTCTTTCTAATAGAGTCTTAGATCAAATGTTATGATTAAATTTATTGATTAATGTAAAATTTAGTATCAAAATGTATTATCATGTCAAATCTGATTTGATAATATAAAACATACAATCGAAATAAAATAATATCAAACAGTATCAGTTTATCAAACAACCAACGACATCATTAATTTGTTAGTTATTCCGTTATTCTGAAGTTAAATTTTAACGTTTTCTAAATGTAAAATTTGACGTTAAAATTTTATATGTACTCTATGAAATTTAAGGATTAAACTTGTCAACTGATGTAAAACTTACAGTCAAAATTGATCCTTTTTGCCTTATATTAATATTAAAACGGCCTTATTCTCTTTGAACATGAGGTTCTTAATAGAATATAATCAAATAAAACTTAAATAAATATGATATTAGAAAATTGTTGCTTGAGAGGGATAGAAAGATTCATAATGTAATATAGTGAAACGTTGTTTGAAAAAAGAGTTCATAATGTAATACATTAAAATATTGTTTATCATTTTATATTTCATCATAAACTCTTCAAATCGGAGATAATTTATTTTTATTGTTTAGAATAGAATGTGATATAATGTGAAACCCTCCTCTTTTATCCTCTTTCATTTCATTCTATTATAAACCCTTTGTTAGAGTAGTATTCTAAAGAAAATCACCTTTGACACTTTTGTATAAACTTTATTTTGATTAATAAAGTAAAAGGCGATTTTCATTAATTTGATGTTTATTTATTAATGAATTGATGTTAATCTTAAATTGAATTAATGAAGTCCATAATACAAAACATAACATGAAGGAAATCATGAGAAGATCATAATAATGAGATTCTTACCATGTGTAATTATGTTAGTATCTAAATTATCTCTGGTTATAAGATTAATGAGACATAACATTGGTAATTCGGATAGACTAACATATGTTGTACTCTTTGATTTGATCAAGCAGTAGATTTTACAAACTGTAAACATGAGATGCAAACTGGTGGGAGTTAACACATAGCCTATACTCTGAACCAAGTGGGATATGGGATGGTGAAGAGACGAATTGCATGGTAATTGTCTATGGAAAGGTTCGTAAGTCTGATAATTAACTATCGAAGAGTTCGTGTGTTAATTCACTTACGTTCCGATAAATTGGAGTTATGAAATCCTTCATGATTTGCTTATATTAAGAATTAATTCAAGTGGCATAAAACTATTCATGATATACTCAGATTAAGAGTTAATTCAAGTGCCCAAACTAATAAAAAACCTAAGGATCACAAGCATAAAAGATCGGATAAAAAACATAGTGTGCATGACTTTCATTTTAAGCAAGTCACGATCACGACCCACTTGATGGCGTGTGATAAATGTAATTTGCATTGTATTTTTATTGGTAATTTTATATATGTTTAATGGTTAATTTGACTGTTTAGTGTATTTTTAAGTTAAGAATTGTGTTAGTTCATAAATATTTGTGTTTGAAGTATTCTTAGGATGAGAACATATTTTTGAGCTTCAATTATATATATATATGAGGTGCCATGATGAGTTTGTTAGTATTTCAGAACATTTGAAAGAGTTTTGGAGGAGATATGAACCAAAACACAAGGCCACGACCTTGGGGATTATGCCACGATTATGGTAGAAGCACCAACATAATTTGCTACGATTATGACAAAAGCTCGAGTATAGGGTCACAATCGTGGAGAATCCGCCATGATCGTGACTGAGAGCAGATAAACCAGTCACAATCGTGGCCTGCATATAGACAGACATGGAGTTACTTGTAGGTTCGAGTTTTTTTAGACAATTTAGACCCCATAAAGATACTAGGTTACCAATTGGAAAAGACTATAAAGGATAATGACGAAGCCCTAGAAAGGAGTCTACATTCAATCTACATTTAAAAACCTAAAGGAGGGAGAGAAAAGAAGAAGAGGGTCCTGACACTGAAGCTTTTCGGAATAGGTAATCTCCCTATGTTGTTGCTTTCCTGAATCATCCAACCTAAGTTTTATTTCCTTCCCATTTACTTTTTTATTCATTTAATGTGTAAGACTGAAATGGGTTATATGATTATGGTTTTGACTTGTTAATAATGTTTTAACTTTTCTTTCGAGATTTTGCTTATATTTAATGTTAATCTAGTTGAATTGTGTTTACTTGATTTGGGTGTTGTGATTGATTAATGTATATGCATGCTTTGGTAACAAACAAAGAGGGAGAGCCGAATAAAAATGATTATATTGGATTAACGAGAATTAGGCGATCTAATTGACCACTTAATCGATCTAGTCAGTAATTTCATGGAGACAAATCTCGTGAGAGACCCGATTATTTATTAGAGAGCTTTAGAACTAATTAAAATTGTGGGTAATTTGTGAACTCAAAGATTGTAAGGAATGGTTATAACTCGAGAGAGAGTAATCAATCTTACAATCGTCTAGAACTAACACCACATAAACACATAAAAGACTATATTAGCATTAATGATAGGTAAAATCCCTTTTTTCATAAGTTGATTAATTCTCTTTACAAATTTTCATTGTTACATTATTCGATTGTTGCTAGTTTGTTTAATTTAATTTACTTTCCAATTTATTATTCAAATTTGAGTCTTAAACAAAGCATAACTTGAATTAAATGGTGCTTAAGTATAATCATCTATTTAAATTCATCTTGTTCTGTGCTCGAACCACCTTTACATATTGTTATGCTCCATCTTTTCATGCTCTCAACAGACTAAGAAAGGCCTTTGGTGTTTATAACAACCTAAACAAGGAGAAGAAGTAAGAAAGGAGGAGTTGTCCTTAAGGTACATAATTATAATTACATGCTCTTACAATTTTGTTTATTACATACATCTGATTCTAGATTTTCCAAGGCTGTCATAAGGTTGGAATTTTGTTTCCAATGCTTCTGCTGCATAGCCATGCACAAGATGCAAGACTCAGCTCCTCTACACCTTCATTTCAAACGATAGAATAATATTACATTTCATTCTATTATTGGTAAGTGCATTGACTAGCTGCAAATGCCTTTGGCCTGAAAGAGAATCAAAAACTGGTGAAGCTATTTAGAAAGCTTGAACGTCGCGTGGTAGAGGTTGATAGGTATTGGCATTTCATTTGTAAATAAAGTTGGTAAATAACATTCCTGGTTAAGTGTAGTAGCAATACATAAGGTATACAAACAATCCAGGAAGGCGAACAGATACAGATAAAGGCATGGCAGCTTTCCAAGCACAGAAGAAGTCCGGGAGCTTAAGCACCCTGGACAAATTTTGAATAAGATTTTGAAGACCTTATCCGAAAGAGTCTAATATTTGTGATTATGAACTTCTGTGCTACTTACTTGTCGATTTGCAAAAAGATATGCGAGGAGGACAGAGATTAGAAAGAAAAGTAGAACAACCTGCATGAATATAACAAGAGAAATCAATCGACATTTGTTTGACTTTACGTACCTAAGTATAGGTAAAGTGCATCCAACTACATCGTTTGGACTATCCTAGGAACAAATCATCTGTTTTCATAGACCTATTTAATGATTTTCATCCAAACATTTATATAGGATTCACACATATGTGCTGTTAAAAATCAGTGACATAGGCTTGGAACAGGTTAAACGGCACAGGTGATCTCGCGCCGAGTATCTTATTGAAATGGCATCAAACTCATTTATCTTAAACTGATAAATGCAAAAAAATAATTAGGCTACTGTTAACATGAGTTTCCTAATTGTTATTTGCATGTTTTGATACGAAGAAATGAAGATGATTAATGTAAAATGGATAAGTTGAGGATAGGTCCTCATATGAATCTAAACATAGCAGACAAGAAAACTAACTGCATTATTTCATTAGAAACTCACCACAACAGATTTATACGTTGACTCACTCCTATCAAGGTAAGATTTCCTGATAGAACAAAGAAAAATAACACGGCGGATTAAAAAAAATAGAAGTACATCAACCCATATGATCAGAAAAAAGAGAGAGAGAGAAAAGGATTGATAGACCTGTTGCTTAGATATCCAGATTCCCTGCAAATTTTTTGTATTGCTTCCAGCCTGCTTAATGTTTTTGTTGCATTTGGATCATTTTTGTCAACATGTTGAAGAAAATAGCAAATTTTCTATGGTTAAAAAAACACCGAGATGGATATGGTGTAAAGCAAATGCTTGGTAGCACCCAAAAAGAAGGTTTGCTTGCATGTGTTAATGAGAATGAGCATCACCATGGAGAATATAGGAAGTACTAAAAACAAAAAGGAAAATGAAACAGCATATAGAGGGGAGACATTGTTCATATGTGGACTAGTTTCATAATTTAATGTGCCATCTTTAGGTCAAGAAAGGGAAGCAAAACTAATTTCAGGAGGTAGAAATGCCACAAAGATCATTAATTCTATCTTGTATGTCTACTAAAAGTGTAAGCATATCGTACCTTGGACTGCAGCATGCAAGAGAAGTCAAAGAAAGCACCATAGACATCAGACATTGTTCTTGTTCTATCAATCACTTTGGCAGTAAGTCCTGTAGATCAGTAAGAGAACAAAATAACATTAAGCTTTAAGAGAACAAAATAACATTAAGCTTTTGATCCCTATGCATATATGTCGATAGTTCTTCCAAGGAAAATGAGGGGTACATCGTGCAGAGATAATGAGACAGATGAGTTGGCCATCTCATACATAGCGATTCACCCAATTCATCACATAAATTGTTGAGAATTAATTCAAAATTTTAGAGTTGTTAAAATTTCTTTAGAACAGTTCTTAGTTTGTTTTTAATTTTATCTTATAAGTCAGATCTATTAGTTGAAATATATTTTTTCGTTTTTTTATTGTGCCTATAAGGCAACCAAGTTTATTAATAAAATAACTTGATTATTATGTATTCATTTATCTTTATCTTATCTCATCTTATACATGTTTTTTTCTTTAAAATTCCAACAAAAATTATAAATGATTCCAAGAAAAGTTAAATATGATTTTTGTCCTGTAATGATTCGACACATCTCTACCCAGATCAATACCATGGACCTGTAAAAAGGAACTTAAAACAACCTCCAAGCTCTTGATGTTCCTTATAAATCTAATTTTTCTCATGAAGAATGGTAGTCTTAGTACGTGGTAGTCTTAGTACAAATCTTACCTCGCCTCATCTTCACTACACCTCTGAAAACATCAATGTTGTTATAGCACATTGCTAGGATTCCAACTGCCATGATCTAACAGAAGAGAGGAAATAAATTGAGATGCAAGTTTTGACTGGTACATCTACAAGACCATTTGCACCAAAGTCATGAAATCTAACATACTACACCAAACCGAACTACTATGGATTTTCATCTAAAGTTAAGGCATATGATAAATTCAGAACACAAACAGATCACATGAACAACAATATCAAATAAGGAATCAGAATAGAAACATGCAAGTTAAGCCTTTTCCGAATGAATGGCAGAATGGAAGAAACTTGAGGCCAGATTCAAATGTGAAATAACAATGTAAGCACAAACAAACACAGTGTGGGATTGAGCATAGATAGAAAGGCAACACTAAATCCTGAATAATTTCTGCATTTAGTATATAAATCTGTGTTCCATACATAAAATAACTAACTTGACAAAGAAAGAGATGCAAAAATCGTTGAACAATCAAATGAAAAATCTTCCTACCTGAGGGATAGCACAAAATCGAAAAATAGCAGGATCCCGCAATGCACACATGTATTTGAAGCAGTCTTCTACATGAATTAGAGAATTAGTAACCATATCATTCAAGCATTGCACTGCCTTGACTGAGTTCTCTTCATATTTTAAGTCCTACAGAGCACAACATGCAAAGGGAAAGAAAGCCTTGTCATATAATTTGTAGTCAAACATGAGACACACATCATTACAGGGATAAAAATAACAGCCAAGCATGCTATCATACTAAAAGAAGAAGAAATAGATGAGAAACATACCTCAAGTTTGATAACATATTTATCCCAAATTTCACGTGGCCAGAACGCACGACACTTAGGTATTTCATTTATATCCTCTAGATAATCACGAATAATGCTCGATTTCTACTCATTTATCCATGATATATGGAGTTAGAACACATTCAATGAGAAAACAAAATCACAGGTACTCCAAGGATCGCACCACTACCTGAAGAAACAACCCCATAGTATTGGAAAGATAATCTGGTGCCAAATCTTCCAACTGGGAGGCATGGAAAAGCTTGGATAGGCCAAGTCCAACAACTCCTGCCACTGTGTGGCAATATTCATCATAGTCATCAATTGTTTCAACCTGCATGATGAGTTTCACTGGCATTATTAAAGAACAAGATACTTGATCTGCAAAATACGAAGGTCTGAGATAACTGAAGATCAGCGGCGTTTAGTTTGGGAGGGCTCTCAACTAGCCTTAGGCCCTTACCTACTTGATGATCAGAAACCCTAATCCTTAGAATAAAAACATTACAAGCTCAATTCAATGCACTTAGGTATGGGTACTAGAGCTGATCCACATGAACACGAGAATATTTTTACTCCTTTACTAATTTCCATCTAAGCACATCTAAGAGATAACAATGTTATTATCAACCTCCTTGCATAAAAATTTTGCCATTCCAGCACCCATTCTCTTGGTACTTTCCTCAATTGGTTCCTGAAAACTGCAAAGTAAAATAATTTCTTTCAAGTAAACTAATAAAACAGTAAAATGACTATTCACAACATTTTTTCAGGCATCCATAAAGTGATTAGCTACAGCACTTTTAGCTCTAAGCATAAGATAAAAATCCATATGAACCTTAAAAGGATAGAGTCATCCAAAAATATCAATGCACTTTTGTGATAAAACATATCTGGTAATGTGTTGCAAAAACCTATGCATCAACAACTTGCTCACTAATGAAACATACGACTGTACAGTCAAATCATCTGATGATACACTTATTTACCACTAAAAAAATTCTTTCAAGTAAACTAATAAACAATAAAATGATTTTTCACAATATTTTTTTAGGCATCCGTAAAGTGATCAGCTGCAGCACTTTTAGCTCTAAGCACATGATAAAAATCCATATAAACCTTAAAAAGCCAGAGTCATCCAAAAATATCAATACACTTTTGTGATAAAACATATTTGATAATGTGTTGCAAAAACCTATGCATCAACAACTTGCTCACTAACGAAACATACGAATGTACAGTCAAATCATCTGATGATACACTTATTTACCACTACAAAATTTGCTCCTTTTGTACCTTTAAACAATGTCATATTTCAATCCAAAAATAGACTCATCCAAAGTTTAAGAGACTCTAAAAAAAGATATATTCTTAAAAGGATGCTGGAAGTAACATTCAATATGAACAGACCCTTGTAAGGGAGACTGAGGTACGATACAACTAAGTAATACCCTTTAAGCTATGTTTGGTTGGGTGGTTATTAATGCAATTGAATGAAGTGTAATATTATTTCATCATTTAATAGGATGATTTATAATGGAATGGAATGGATTATTTCATCAATTGGGAGAAAGGTTTATAATAAAATGGAATGGAATAGGATGAAAGTAGAAGGTTTCACATTATATCCCATTCCATCCTAAGTAGAAAAAATAAGTTATCTCTGATTTGGGGGATTTAGGAAGGAATGTAAAATGGTAAACAATATTTCACTATATTACATTATGAACTCTTTTTTAAAAAAATATTTCATTATATTATATTATGAACCTTTTCATCCCTCCCAAACAACAATTTTCTAATAAAATCATTTACATTCCATTCCATTCTATTATAAATTATTTCATTCCATTAAAAGCCTTACGTTCAACCAAACATAGCCTTAGTCTATGATTGAGATGCAAGTCTACTGGCAAAAATTACTAGCAATTTATGCCTTAACAACTGCTCACACTTGGTGAATGGATGGGACAAAAGGAACGTCCATGTTGCTAGGCTTTATCCTTCTTAATTTAGTATGTGAACAACTGCTAAAAGTACCTTCAGAAAGTATCTATAGAGAATAAATCCGTTAACCAGACTGCATCTTTAAAAAACAAGATGACCAATAGCGATGTGTACAGAACTACAAGTCTACAAGATTATCTTGGTCACTGTGAATAAATTGAAACGAGAAAAGGCCATCAAAATTGAGAAAAACTAGACAGTAAATCAATGGTACCCTTTGCCAAGCTCTGCAAAAGCAGTTTGAACATGAAGAAACTGGTCCATGAGAACTTTGTAGTCCTTCGTACCACCTTATGCACGGGAAAGAATGAAAGCAAAGTGAGTGAAGATCATACTGAGTTCCTGTATCTTTCACTGTTTCACATGCAACTTCTCCGTTCTTATTACCAATAAAATAAAAGAAAAGGAGAAGGAAGGCTAGGCAATTCTGCATAGTCGACTTATTTTAAGAGACAAAGATATGTTGCAATTTTTTTAAAGGATGCCCAAGCATTCAACCAGAAGCCACAAGACATCCTTCAAGCTGTGATTTTAACAGAGTTGATAGCTTCAAAAAGGAAAGGATAGACA
>JANITW010016142.1:0-10058 GCA_027564335.1 Erythroxylum williamsii | reverse complement strand
GTATCTTTGTACTTTTGACACTTGAACTCAAAGTTTGTAATTTGGTTTGAAATGTTATTAAAGCTTTGTAAAACTCATTTTTGGATATTAATGAGGTATGCATGTTTATGTTTCAAATCTTACGCATTGAATCATTTAGAAATTTGCTCGAGTGCATGATGTTAAGTTTAGGATGGGTTGATTTAATAAAAATGAGAAAAGGTTCAGGTTTATTTATGGTGGGCCAAAGGCATACGGTTGCCGCGATGAGGCTGTCTGCTCACCGCGGCGAAGCCGCATGAAGGGCTTACCTCGGCGAGAGTTGCTTCGCTCGTCGCGGCGAGGCGAGGGCTTCATTGCTTGTTGCGGTGTGGCAGGCCAAGAGGGCTTGCCGTGGCGACACCCCTTGCGCTTCTGAGGGGATTTCTTTTCTTTCTTTTCATTTATATGTTTCACCGCATGCATCACGCACCGCGCTTTCATGTTCGATGCTGGACTTCAAAAACGGGGTCCAACAAGATGCATGAGTATCACTTTAAAAATGTGAATTTTTGGCAAACTTTTCGTATTAAGGAGTTTTCTTGGATTCTTATCCAGCATATGAAGTTAAGAGATTTTGTTTATCCTTATATTAAGCATAAGATTGGAAATTGAAAAAGAACTTGGCTTTCGTATGGCAACTGGATGGATGTGAGTCCTTTTATTCTCAACCATCTTGCTCAACACTTGAGAAACATAATTCCTCTCAATATTAAGATTTCATCTTTGATCTTTAATGGTCAACAGAGAGGGAATTTTTTAGGCTTCGATAATTTGAGTCGACATTTCCCTTGTATAGATAATGAATAAATGGATGACTCTATCATTTAGTTCCCACATTTGAGTGGTAAATTATCCTATAAATCTTACCATCAAATTTTTCCAAAGGGGTTACTTGAAGTACCTTGGTCTTCTCTTTTGTGAAAAAATGTCATTCTACCTAAAGCCTCTTTTATCTTTTGGATTGCAATTAAAAAAAAACTCAACACTAAAAGTCAATGACACGATAATATAGATACAAGAGGTGTTTTATGTAAAATGGAAGTCAAGGATAGAGATCACCTCTTTTTTCTCTTTAGATACTCTAAAGTTGTCTATAGTAGAATCTTTGATATGATTCTTAGTAATAGGTATCCTTATACTTGTGAGTATTCATTGGTTTGGGCAATCCAAAACTTTAAAATGGTTTTTCTAATATGGTTCTTTATAAGGCAACTTTTAACACTACCATCTACTCCCTCTAGAAGGAACAAAACACATGTAGATTTACCAACCTTGAAGAGGATAAATATTAGCTTGTAAATAAGATCATTATCATATCCACTTTAATTGCCAAAAATTTGGAGCCTGATCTCCCCCACACATAAAACATAGATGGAATTTGTAGCATGGATTATCACACTATAATTAATTGTTAATTCTCTTCGTAATATATTAGTCTGTACAATGTTTTCCTTGAACTCATTATAATGTTGTAGTAGTTTTATAATACCATATTCATTTTTTAAAAAAATAGTGAAGATAATCGGTATGGATAATATCCTAGTTCAGATAAGTTTCAGATACTTACTAACCTTGAGAGATGTAAGACACATCCCCGATCTAAGGCTAAATTTCTTATCATTTAACATGTTAGATCAAGAAGGATTTTAGCACTTTTTTGGGGATAAGAAGTAGAAACTATATGAAGGCACAATGACGGTTGCCTGAGGACAGTTATGTTACTCACTGCATAAGACACACTTAAAGGTATAGGGTGGTAGAAAAGTATACATAACTGAAGAGGAAACTTCACCACATCTGTGGTATCAACGATTGGGACATAAGAGTAAGAAGGGATTAAAGTTGTTAGTTGGTAAATCCCTTATCCCAATTAAGAACTCACAATGGTTTAATCTTTGTGATCATTGCTTGGCTGGAAAGTAATATAGAGTCTCTTTTAAAAGAAGATCTATAAGGAAGTCAGAGTTATTGAAGTTAGTGCATTGAAATTTCTATGATCCTATTAAGGAGGATTCATTAAGATGTAACAAATATTTTTTTACATTTATTAATGATCTTTTGAGAAAGACTTAAGTGTACAAATTGAACTTTAAGAGTTAAGTACTTGAAACTTTTTAGAAGTTTCATGATATGGTAAAAAGGGAAGTTGAGAGGAAGCTGAAATGTCTGCAAATAGACAATAGAGAAGAGTATACTTTTAAGATGTTTGAAGAATACAGTACGTTACATGGCATTAGACATGAGAAAATTGAACCAGGGACTCCACAACATAAAGGAATCATTAAGAGGATGAATAAAACCATTGTGGACAAGGTTCATTGCATGCTCAGAATGTCTATATTGCTAAAGAAATTTTAGAGATGAGCAATCCAAACTGTGGTCTACTTGTTTAATGAGCTCCAATAGTTTCGTTAGATTTTGAGATTCTTGAGAGAGCATGAACTGACTAGGATCTCATATATCATCATATGAGAGTTTTTAGCTGTAAGGTATTTAGACACGTGCCTAAAGATTATGGAAAGAAGTTTGACTCAAAATTGATAACATACTTCTTTGTTGGATATGATCATGATTAGTTTGACTTCAAACTTTATGACCTTGAGAAGCAAAAGTTAGTCAGGAGTATGGATGTAGTGTTCTAGGAGCATGAGATAGGTACTGGTCTTCTGAGCAGAGATAAATCATCACACTACATCTCATCATATGACACATTTAGCTCTTTATCAATTCCTTTGACTATTGAGTAGTCTCCAGTGAAGAAGATGAAGTGAGTGACCAAATACACATTGGTAGTGACCAGTTACAATATAATAATGATGAGATACATAAACCACGTCTAGATAATATATAAAATGAACCTATTGAGCATAATGAGCAGGGGGAGCAATTGAACCTTACAGCAGATGAAACATAACTTCAAAGATCAATAAGAGAGATAATGCCTTCCACAAGGCATCCAAGTTTTGAATACTTGTTACTTATTATTGAGGGGCAGCCTAAGAATGTGCAAAAGTTTACATCTTATGAAGACAAAGATCTTTGGCTTGTAACTATGAAGGAGGAGATGGATTCTCTGATAAAAACAATACATATGAGCTTGTTAAACTTCCAAAAGGAAAAAAGACATTGAAAAATAAGTGGGTATTTAAGATAAAGAGAGATTATAATAAAATGGTCAAGCATAAGGCAAGACTAGTAGTTAAAAGGATTTAGTCTAAAGAAGGGTATTGATTTTGATAACATCTTTTTAACAGTAGTCAAGATAGCCTAAATTTGAACATTTTTTGGTCTAACAGCCTAGTCAGATCATGAAATCAAACAATTGGATGTCAAAACAACCTTCTTACATGGAGATTTGGAAGAGTAGATATACATTAAGTAGCCAAAATTTTTCAAAGCTAAAGGCAAGGAAAAATTGGTTTATAAGTTGAAGAAAACTCCGTATGGCTTAAAACAAACTCCAAAGCAGTAGTATCAAAAGTTTAATTCCTTTATGACGGATCATGGTTACAAACAAACTTAAGTCAATGTTTGAATGTATTTCAAAAAGTTCTCAAGTGAGAACTTTAACATTCTTCTACTTTATGTTGATGATATGTTGATTATAGGTCAAGACATTGGTATAATCCAAAATTTTAAGGAGGAATTGTTCAAATCATTTGATATGAAATATTTGGGATCTGCACTGCGTTTTGTTCATCTATTGCTTCTCCTCCTTATGTGTTGTCATTTTCTTCCTTAATATATTATATTGTGTTCTTTTTCAGCTGCTATTGATTTTACTTATGTTTCTGTAGTTTTGCATTTTCTGCTCCTTGGATGTCACCATTTAGCTCCTTATTGTGTTGTCGTTTCACTCCTTTCTTGTCCACCTTTCATCATCCAACCATCACTCCATTAAATTCACATTCAACCATGCAAAAACATGCACCATGAGGGTTGAGTTCTAGCAACCCTCTTCTATAAGCTTTAAGCTTTATCCCATTCTTTTATTCTTCATCTTGTCTTCTCTTGTTGCTCTAATTTTTTTTCTTACATCATGAAAAATAAGTGAAAATTAATCTTCAAAAAATGGTCAAAATATTGTGCTTTCAACTTACTTTAACTTCTTCGCTCTGAATTGTGCCTAAAATCACTTAAGAGTCAAAGTGACTATCTTAAGCAATTTCATGTCAATAATTTCTAACTGTTTGGAATAAGTTCATAATCAATGAAACAATAAGACTACATAATTTTTATAGTAGTCAAATATCTATTGACTTAAGAAAAAATACAATGTATCATTCATGTACAAAGTGCATAGATATGTTAGATATCATTGGCTGAGGTCTATGATAGAAGAGCAATAATTAATGTTGAAGAAGGTTCATATGAATTTGGGTTCCCGAAAATAAACATGATCTTTGTAGTAAGCTTTCCAGGATGTATCTTAAGTAGATAATGAAGAATAACTCGTCTTCCCCATATTTGGGTTGTAGGGGGAGATTGTTAAGTGTCTAACCCTATTTTGAGACTTTCGGTGATCATAGACATCTTTATAGTTCATGAGAATGATAAACAAGTGAAGATAATAAAAAAAATCTCCTCTGAAGAGTTGCATGGTTGTGTAAAGTGCTACACACACATGTCTTGTCCTATAAGACCGTGTGGATAAACCATATAAGTCTTTATAAACATGTGAAGGATTGTGTGAAGATCGAAGACATACACAGTCATATACACGCTTGTATAAAGATACATGACCATATGTGGAGGTTGTGTAACTCTCAATAATTGTCTACAATTACAAGTGAGGCAGTGCTGAAGATATACAGTCACTTACATGAATATCTAAATGACTTTGTATGGTGTAGAAAATTTTATTTTGACATAAGAAAGAAAAAAAGATATAGTTTTTTGTAGAGAGTGAAACCATAACGTCCAAAAGTAAGGAAAAATAGAGAGAGGGAAAATAGTGTTGTATTCTCATCCTTATTTGATTAGTTTGAATGATTGTTGATTTTGATATCAACTTTGGTTTAAATCCTAAAACTTTGTGAGACAACTTGTTGTTGTAGGGTGAGAGATCAATCTTGATATAAATCCTTATTGAGTTTAATGAATTGTTAGTTGATTTGTCTCGTGGTTTTTCCTTTATACTAGAGGGTTTTCCACATAAATCTTAGTGATTGTTTCATTTTTAAGTTTCTTATTGTCATATTGTTTTGTTACTATAAGTTAAAGAGTTCTTTCTTATTGTTGATATTTGGTTAATTTTTTAAAAAGTTGGGTTATTGTCTCCCAATAATATGGATAGGATGAGATTAACTAATTGTCAATATCATTAGATCCATCTCACATCAAATCATTCCATTCATACCCACTGTAGATGCCTCCAAAGAAGTATGGATCATTTTAGCCAACATTTATTTCAACCATCCTATCGAAGAATCAAATTTACTAAGAATCAACCCAAAAACACCAACAAAGGTACCATGTCCATCATAAATTTTCTACAAGCAATCAAATTCAAGGCTAATGAACTGGCTATCCTTGGTCCACTATTATTTGATGAAGATCCCATTGATTACATTCTTAATTCCCTTGTTGATGATTATAAAAGGTTACTTCGTGTAGTTTAATCCAGGGATAACCCCATACCATTTGATGAACTATATGAAAAAGGTTCTCCATTTTTAAGTTTCTGATGTTGACGATAAGTCAAAACCATCTCACTTTCTAGCCTCTACAAACTATGTCAGCCAAATCTTTAATGGAAGAAGAAATAACTCTACTCATCCTATCTGTTCAAATAACTAAGGCTCAAATAATTCAGCCTAGTATAAAAACACAAATCATAATCACATTCTAATAAGAATCCATGTCCTTATCAAGGATACTGTCAAATGTAATTTAAGGCCATAAAGCTAAAAATTGTTCCTTATACCGAGTGGTTCCAATTACAAAATGGAAATTCATCATAGGCTTAACATCTTCATCTCAGCCCTAAGCAAACTATTCTACATCAAACTAAAATGTCTAAGGCATAATATTGTAACTCATCATCTCTTATTTGACCTAAGCAACTTATCTTTTCATATACCATATGAAGCTTTTGATGACATTTTTATCCGAGATGGCACAAGTCTTTCCATAACCCACACTAGCTCCTCTTCTTTAACCACACCCAACTTTAAGTTTTCCTTAGATAATATTCATCTTGTGCCTAACTTGAAATATAATTTAATCTCAATCTAGCAATTTTGGAATTCAAATAATGTTTCTAACTCTCTTATTTTCTTATGAAGGACCTTCACACTAGTGTATTGCGTTTGAAGTGTAAAATCAAGGATGGAGTGTATGATTGGCCAAATAACTCATCCATACTTGCCTTCTTCACAACCAAAGCCACATCATTTAAATGACATTCAAAATTAGGTCACCTTATATTTTTAATTCAAAATCACATTGTGTCATTCCACAATTTAGATTTATCATCATCTTTAGAGTCTATGTCTTCTGGTAATGCATATCATTGTAACATAAGTAATGAATTATCTTTTTCTAAATCATCCCTTATTTCTCATCATCCTTTTGAAATCATTTGACATGTGTATGGACATATCTTATCACTTCCTATAATGGCTTTAAATATTATGTTATATTTGTCGATCATTATACCCAGTATTTGGTTCTATCCTTTAAAACAAATATTAGAAGCCATAGATATATACCTAATATTTAAAGCTATAGTCGAAAAGCACTTCAATCATGTTATCAAAACTTTATAACAGAGTTAAATTCCTTTCCTTGTCACATTTTTATCCATTAATGATATCTCTCATTTTTAAATCCCTACCATATACATCAGAACGTAATGACTTTACTAAAAGAAGACATCTTCACATTGTTGAAATATGTTTATCTAACTCATACATCCATTCCTTATATACTTTAGTAAAATGCATTTGGTACTTTTGTATATTTAACTAATAGAGGCGTACTCAAACTTTAGATCTTGATTCACTATATGAGAACATTTTTGACACAACACCAAATTATACAAAATCAAAATATTTGGTTGATTATACTATCCTTAGTTTTGTCTCTGTGCCAATCATAAGATTGAAGAAAGATCAAAGTCATATGTGTTCTTTCATATGTGTTCTTTGGAAACTCATTAATGCAAAGTGCTTACCTTTAGTATAATTAAACCTTTGTTAAAATATATACATTAAGACATGTCAAATTTGATGCATCAGTGTTTCCTTTTAAAACCTTAAATTGATATTCGCAGACATATGATTCCATTACCTATTAACTTAGATTCCTCCACATTTAGCCACTCATTTTTCCATCTATTGGTTTAACCTCCAATCAACCTTAACCTTAGTTTGAAGCTTTAACTTAGGTAAACCAATCTGTAGCTTTACTAAAACCATTAACTTACTAATAACATCCACTTAAATATATAAGTCAAAAATAACATCCACAAACTTGTTCAACGTTTAAAACTTATCACTTGCTTGCAAACCTTTGGAAAATTTAAACCAAAAAATTGCCACTGAGGACATTAAAGATCTAAAATGGCATCAAGCAATGTTAGAATAATATGACGCTTTGGTTAGAAATGGAACATAAAATTTTGTTACACATAATTTTGTTTAAATTGTAGTTGGTTGAAAATATATTTTCCATACCAAATATAATTATGATGGCTCAGTTGGAAGGTTTAAAGTATGGATAGTTACAAAAGGATTCCATCAAAGGCTATAAGTGTATTACCATAAAATATTCAGTCCTATTATCAAATCAACAATAGTGCATCTTGTGCTTAGTCTTACAATCAGTTGTAGATGGAAGCTACTACAAGTGGATATAAATAATGCATTCTTACAAGGTTATCTTTATGGAACCATTTACATAAGTGAACCTCCAAGGTTCATTTATCAAGATTGACCTCACTATGCTTGTAAATTATAAAAAAGCAATTTACAGACTGAATAAGCTTCCATGTTTGGTAACATAAGTTAGAGTAATTCCTTATCAAGTTTGTATTTCATAATTATCATTTTGATACCTCACTTATCATTTATAATTGCAATGGCTATACTTATTAGTATATATGGATGGCATAGTAATTACTATGAGAAACAATAAATTATTGGATCAATTTGTTAAGTCCTTAGCATAAATATTCTCCCTTAAAGATCTTAGTCCACTACTATATTTTGTAAGAGTAGAAGTTATTCTTAACTAAAAGGGATCCTCTTCCCTTAAAGAAAATATATCCTTGATCTACTTACAAGAATCATTTTGTTTTCATTATCAAATACTATAAATTTAATAATAATTTTTATAAAAGTACCTAATTTCAAAAACTATGAAAAAACAATAGAAATTTTTAGAACCTTAATAAGACATTACATAACCTAAATTGGTTATTTATTGACAATTCTTAAAAAGAAGATTTAAGGAAAATAACAAAAAAAGAAAAGAAGATGGGAGAAGATTTTCTTGTAGTAATTACATTATTTTTAAAGAGTTTTGTTTAACACATTTTAGAGTATGTTCCGCCAATTATTCTTCAAAGCGAGTTTTAAGGTACCTTCATATACAGTTAAGACTTTCTAAGTTAATTATTTTGTATTTTACTTATTAAATATTTCAATAGTGTTAGTTAACTATTTATATCGTTTAATTTTTATGGATTTATGGAGAACCTTAATTTTGACTATTCAACGTAATTAAGTTTTTGTTAAAAGGATAATTCTGAGGGTTGAGTTAAGTTTATGTGAATTTAAGTATTTTATATGAAGAATGGATAGTCTAAAAATAATAAGCATGTGGTGTACAATTTAGAATGTCAATAACCACTAATAATTACCTTGAATTATATTATCTTGTATCGTATATATGTTCTTAAGGAATTAAAATTTTGAATGTGTAAGATGTGGTGATGAGTTACAAATTGCCCTAGGCATACTATTCAACATCAGATGGGGCATACAAACAATCCTTTGTTATGACAAATGATACTAAAACAAAATCAGATATGTACTTCTATTGTTTGGAGTGTATTATTCTAGCTTATCATTTTTAGTTGGAGTGTATCAGTTTTATATTGCAAGTCTTATTGGAAATAAACCAAAACATTAGTTTGAGAATAATGAGAAAAGTTTGTCTATTGTTACTCAAATAGAAGACTCGATATACAGAAATATAAACACAATATATATATATATATATAGAAGGAAAAAATATTTAAAAAATCAAGAGTAGATTTACAACTAATTATTCCTAATAAATAAAATATTCAGCATAATATTTTGTTGATATTGTACTTTCAATCTTGATATTATAATTGAATAACAATCCCGTAACTATTTCTTGAAAGTTTCCAAAAAATTACAATAAACTTGAAAAAATAATCTTATGGTCCTAACATTTTATTAATTAGAACATTTCTATAAAGTAAATGAAAATATTATAAATGATCCAACTTGTTACTATTTAATTATTATTGTACAAAGATGAAGTACTCTAAAACGATTTAATTTTGATGGACAAGATATATATGTACCATTTAAGATTCAAGTACATGGCTAGATTCATATGAATTAACTCAATCCATTTAGCTCGATAGGTTAAATCTAAAATTAAAGATTTGAAATCTAAAAATTAGTTCATTTATGATATTTAGATTTAAAACTTAACATAAAAATTAAGAGACGAATTTAGAGTATATAAAAAAACAAGAAAAGTATACATGATCATATATATATATATATGAAATTTAAAATTACTTTAAATATATATTTTGTCTAATATATATTTTATATTAATTGATATATATTTAATATTGCATTATTTAAACAAAATTATGAAATTTAGAGTATGACATGCTAAGGTGTATTATCATCCATACTGTATTACTAGGTTATTATTTAACTAACAATTTGTTGGACCCCGAACGTTTCATAGAAATGAGAAATTTTGGAGATTAGTCATGAGTAAAGAACAAATGATGAAAATTTTTAAACTAAGAAATGATAGGC
>JANITW010016104.1:0-10061 GCA_027564335.1 Erythroxylum williamsii | reverse complement strand
GGGTGAACCATCGATGATGGTTTCTCACTGAGTTCGCAAACTCACCCAACATTGCAATATATTTTTCAGGACAGCGTTAGTAGGACTCTAGCTCCCGTGATAGACATTTCCTGCAGTGAGAGTTCGTGATCAAGTGCAGCGATGGATCACAGGTCGGTCAGCTGGGGAGATATTTTTGGAATGACCTAGTATAGACGTTTTTATCAGTTTCCCTTTTTGGATTGTTGTATATTGCCTGTAGGGGACTGATAGACTTGTCTATATTTTGGATTGATATTATGAAATGAAAGATTATTATTATGATTTTAAAATTTAGTGATTTTCATGTATGAATTTTATATCATTGATGCCATGCGAGTGTTTAGTGATCGTTTGCGATCGTAGCACTCCTTTAGTGTAGGATATACGTCAGAACGACCCACGGGCGTCCCGGTGTGTACCCTACGGTGAGGGGGCGCTACGCAATTCCATATGAATAAATTGATCAAAATAGCTTAGGATAGTACACAAAGGGTTTCAGGATTCCAAGCAATCACAATCCTTGCATTAGAAGATTGATATAAGTTGCTAAAACAGTTCCATCTAGGAAACAAGGAAGTGCAAACTTTATTCAAGTATCTAGGAGACCTAATCCTAGACTCCATTAAACAAACAAAAGAAGCAGAATGTTTTTAAAGACAAGCATGAACTGCAAGTTGTTTACTAGGGTTATTAAGACCCCTCAGATTCCAAAAAACAAAATCTATAAACCAACAACCAACAAATCGCAACTTACTTACTTCTGTTTCTTCCTAGCTTTTCTAGTTTTCCTCACTGAAAAGTCCCCCTCTTCCCCTCCTATAGCTCCATGACTAGATGGCATCAATTCAGAAATGGGAGAGGAAAGTATACCTACCTAATTGCCAGCAATTGCATTGGACTCCCCACTGTCTCCACTTAGTTCTTATGAGGTATGGTGAGCCTGGTGAAGTGTCGAAGAAAACCCTGCTAAGCTTGCCTCATTATCAATTTGCATTGTCATTGCCAAATTGTGATCCTGCTGGAGAGATCCTTTCTCCTTGTGCAGTTCAATTGAGCTCTCAAGAGTTGGAGAGACCTCTTGACTTGGATTAGGAAGGTTAGCGGGTTGCTCAGGTGTCAAGTGTGTCTCAGGTAGAGTACTCGGTGCTTGCTCTTTGCCTGTCTCCAACTCTTGGTGGAGTCTAGTTTCAAAAGTTCTCCCTGTATGAGCCCATTCTTGCCGCTGCTCCCTTGCGGTTGGCTTCCATTCATACTCTATTCTTACTTCCCTAGAGATTAGTTTCCCTTCCTCACCATAAGTGGCCAATTGGAAAGCAGAGGGCCTTTTCTTGGTTAGCTCCAGTTCCACACACAATCGGGCGTAGAAAATCCTGGCCATCCTTACAGTTTGTGTGTCCATTATTAGTGGATGACCCACTGCACTGGCGATCCTACCCAAGCCTTCTGTGTTCCAGTATTCAACTGGAATGTTGTAGAAGCGAGCCCATACTGGAACCTTACTAATCACTTCCAATTCACCACCATTCAAGCTTCACTGTTGTAGAAATAAGGGCTTCCCTTGGATATGCCAAGGCCTTTTTTCTAACACTGATTTCATACCTTGTTCTGATACCAATTTTGGTTCCAATATATTTGTTATTAACTTTTCTATTTTTTCTAGTCTTTTGTCAATTGGATATATTATTTTAAATAATTTTTCATAGCATTTAATTAAAGATTCTAATATTTTATACACTTCATTGATTTTATTAAATTGTTGTGATTGATAATTTTGATTTAATAGTTGTATTATTTCTTTTAATTGATTTTCAATATTAAGTTGCTTGTTTAATAATTCAGATAATTCCTTAGTGACACTCATAATGAATTATGAAGATGACTTTTTAATTCTTGAAGTTGTTTCTTAATATCAATTAATTCATCAACTAATTGTTCTAAATTTTTGTCTCTCTTTATTTGATATTCCAGATTCAGTAAACCTAATGGGTTTTTTCTAATCTTGTAGAATATGATCTTAAAAGGTTAGATTCTTGTTTAAGTAATTTATTTTCACTTAAAGATAAATGAGATACATCATGAGAACTTGGTATATTTTGTAATTTTATAGGATAATTGATATTTGGTAATTCTCTTAAGCTAGTTCTTAGATTTATTCCTAGTTTAGGTACATCATTAAATAATTGATCAATATAAATTCGATCTATATTTTTAAATTCAATACTATGATGAGAATTAGTTAAAGCATAACTAATTTGATAAGTAATTAAAAAAGGATATTGTCCTGTTGTCATTAAATTTTCGCGATAAAATTTGTAAGCTATAGTAATTGTTTCATCTAAATTATGTGATTGTAAAGAAATTCCTAATTTAAGGCAGGTATTAAATTTAATTTTTCCATAAGTTAAATTTCCATTTATGATTTTAATTACTTGGTCTTTTAAATTAGTCGTTCTTTCATCAATTATAGCCATTATAGTAGGAGATCTACTCCTTCTTGAAAGGTAGATTTTAATAAGTCTTGAATTGTAGAAAGATGTATATATCCAATTTTATATCTTTTTTCTTTAAAAATATTTTGTCACTGTTTATAAATTTGTTCTTGGTCTATTAAACTTATGCGAATATGTCCATTACATTGATATATTCTAATAGGTGTTTCATGTATAATTTTTCCATAATAAAGGAAAATTTTCTATTAATTAAGTTTTTAAATGGATGGTGTGTAATATCTTGTCCATCTTTTAGATTTAATTGTGTTTTTGTTATTTGTTTTTATTTTTCTTGTGATAATAGTGTATTAATATGGAAAAATTCGGTAGATTCAGTTAATTGTAAAGTATCTACATCTAAAATAGTTTAACATATAGTAAGTTGTTGACGTGGAATCGTCCCAAAAGGCTATTTGACAACTTATATTCATTAAGAACAGTCTTACCTATTAAAGTGTCCAATTCTTTCTCTCAATTGCCCTTTTTTTTATGGGATCATTGGAATAAAGAAGTTATGAGATATTTCCTTTTCCTTACAAAATAACTAAAATCTTTAATTCTTAAGCTCATTACCATGATAATCTTTGATGGATACAATGGATAAACCTTTCCCATTTTGAGTCTTCTTAGCATGATTCACAAATGCATCAAGGTAGTCATATTTGTTTTCAAGAAACATCACTCAAGTATATTTATTATAGTCATCAACAATAAAAAATTCATAATACTTATTATCTAAATTGATAATTAGGTGGTCGTAGGAGTCTAGTAATTGTTACCATTTTCTTGCTTTTGAATGAGCTTTTAGCTTGCTTACCTATTTGACAAATTATATACACTTTTTCCTTTTGATCTTTCATTAATGGAAGCCTATTAACAAAGTGGTGTCTATTAAGTTTCTCCATGTACTCTATGCTTACATACCCTAATCTTTGATGCCACTTCCAATAATCCTCATTTATAAATGTTAATTAGTTGACATCTTGATTAAATAAATCATTACCTTCTTTATTTCCAATATTGCGCTATAGACTTCCTTTATTCTTCTAATAATATAATATTTATCTTAAAAACCTATATTATATAATTTACTTACACTTATTAAATTATGCAATCTTGATCTAAATTTTGTCAATTATGAGTTGATAAGCATTAAACAAATCATATCATAATTGTTTAATGATATCTAAATGTTGTTGAGCTCGATCACCATAGAATATATTATATATAATTAACCCCCTCCATCTTGTATCTTTAGTCCAACACAGATAAGATTGTAATAATATGTCCAACCATACACTAATAAAAATTTAGCTTCTCACATATAGTGACAAAGCAACAATGCAAAGTTGCATATTTTGTTCATGAGAATAATTCAGTCATAGTATAAAATAGTTCTAACCTCGTACAAAGATCTCTAATCATCTCCTATTGGTCTTTTATAGGCATAAATGTGTACTAAGAATCTCTTTAACTCAGTCTGGCAAACATATTAATATATTGGATTGTTGACTCCAATATTTTGAAAGTTGAATTTCATCTGATTGGACAATCTAAACCAACTGTTCGTACTTGGAATGCATAGCTGTTGTGCAGTTTCTTTAAATTGCTCAGCTCTTTTAGGTACTGCATTTCAATATACTACACTATTCTAAATTGAATATATTGCTTTCTTTATCATATCCAACTCATCCTTCACAATCAAATTCAAAATGTGCACAAAACAATACATATGGAATAACCTTCTACTAACCAACAAACTCCTAACTTGTATCTTATTCTTCAACTTTTCAATCATAGCATCATTTGTGTCACAATTGTCAACTGTTATAGTGAACAATTTGGTGCGATATTATAATCTATCAAATACTCTCCCAACATAGTTGCTAACCTTTTGTTTGTATGTGGTGTCAGTATATAAATGAACCTATCATATACAAATATGAACAATATAAATCATAATATAATAAAAAAGTAAATGATAACAATATTAAAGAATAGATTACCTCAAAATTTTATTATGTAAAGTCCAGTCATAGTTAACATAACATGTCCTCACTGCTATATAATCATTCTTTTAGTTATAACTGTAATAATGGCAATTCGTTCTTCAATACTTGACAATATTCTTAAAATTTCTTTCTTGTCATAGTTAACATAACATGTCCTCACTGCTATATAATCCTTCTTTTAGTTATCGACTATCCATATAACTCCAATAATGGCAATTCGTTCTTCAATACTTGACAATATTCTTAAAATTTCTTTCTTTTTATCCTTATATATCTTCATAATTTCCTTCTTCAACGTACTCCGAATTGGAACCTTGAAGCTTGGTTGCAATAAGTTGCAAAACATCCTAATCTTTTGGTATCAACTATAGATAGTGGATGTACATCACCAATTACCATAGAAGCAATCAAAAATCTTGATATGTTGTTTTCATATGATGTTGCAATTATTTCATTCTTTCCTCTCATAAGGTTAGGGGCCAAAATGATTAACCTCCTAATACCATCTTTTTTATACTTCATGAATCCATGTCTCTTTGAATGGGAGGCTCCATGTTTTGAACTCCTAACCAACATTTTCTGACAATGCTTACATTTGTCTTTTTTACTCCATCCATTGATCTAGTCTTATTGAAGTGATTCCAAACTTCACTTTTCGATTAACTTGAATTTTATCTTCACTTGGTATAAGATTAGAGGTTTCCACTTCTATCTCTAGTACTAAGTTATAAAAGGAATTTGCCCATCTATTTGAAACAATCAACATATAAATATATATGTTATTCATAATAATAATTTAAAATTCATAAAAATATGAGAGAATAGGAGAACATATATCATTATCATACATTTAAAGTTGATCAATTATCACTTATCGGTGAATTTGATAAATCCAATATTCAATCAAAAGATTTAAAACCATAATATGGAAAAGGAACTTTACCTTGGTGGGTGGATGAAGAAGAAGAGATAAACACAATAGTAGGGCGACAAGGTGAAGGAGAAACAAGGCGAAGAGGCCGCCTTGGTTAGAGGGCAAAGGGGTGGTAGCTGGTGAAGGGGTAGTTGATGACTGAGGAGTGAGTAATGCCAATGGCTGATGGTCTAAGAGAGAAAGATAATAGAGAGAGAGTGAAGTTTGGGAAAGAAAAATGGGGAATGGTTAACCTGATGTAAAACAATGTAATTTTCTTTTGTGAGAAATTAAAGCATAAAATGACATTTGTGCTGTTAAGTTTCTCACAAAATAAAATTACATTGTTTTACACTAGGTTAACCATTCCCCCTTTTTCTTCCCCAAAACTGCACTCTCTCTATCTCTCTCTCTCTTAGACCATCAACCATTGGCATTAGCATAAAATGACATTTGTGCTCTTGAGTTTGAGCCCAGCTATAGGTCTTATAATATTTTAGCTTTGGGTCTAAAAAACCTAGATGTGACCCATTGATCTCAGGTCAGGCCAGATCGAGCTCAGAACAAAGTGCCACCCCTATTGTAAGAGTCTCATTATCTTATTCTCAATATTTATTCCATCAACCTTAGTTTTATGCAATGAGGCTTTTGCTTTGGCTAGCCCTTTCCTTGACTTCTCATTTTCTTTTATTAATAAATCCAACACCTTTTTTAGTTTCCTTACAACTAAAGGATAACTAATTCCTTTCCTTAGTTATGATTTCAGCATGTCAACCAATTTACTATATGATAATTTATGATTAGTTTCTTTAAGTTGGTCTCATGATCATATCTTATTATCATGTTTCATAAACACATATGTTGGAAATTTCATGTTTATGGTTCATCTCCATCAAACACACTTGCATTGTCTTATACTAATTTCATCTCCTCTTCCTTTTAAATTCCCTTTTCTCCACTTTCTTGATATGTTTTGCATCTAGACATTCATTCTTAAAGTTTCCTAACTTATTACATTTGTCATACATAATGTTAGCCTTTTTCTTATATTCATACTTACCTTTGCCTTGGTATCCTTTCATCTTTTGTTTCTTGTTCTTCCTAATGAATCTTTTGAATTTTCTTATAATAAAGGTTGTTTCTTCATAATCCCTTTCACTTAAGGTTGGGGCCTCATATCTTCATTATTTACCTTTCAAACTTTAAAAGAAACTCTTGTCTCTTACTTGGACCTTTATCTTTTTTATTTTTTATAGACTCATCTCATATATAAATAGAGACAACTCCTTAAGTGTTAGGTTGTCTAAGTCTTTTGTTTTTCTTATTATCGTTAACTTAGGCTTCCAAAATTTAAACAAATACCGAAAAATCTTCCTAACTATCTCACTATTTGAGTAAGTCTTTCCAAGTCCTTTCAATATATACTAATATCAATAAAAAGAGTATATATGTCAAATATTAATTTATCATGTTATATATATAAAAATTCATATTGATGAATAAACCTACTCAGTCTGTTTTCTTAACTTGATTTGTGCATTTATGTGTGATTTCAATTGTATAACAAATATCTTAAGCATTTTTACTCACTAATACTTTATTGAATTTATTTTAAATTAAGGCATAAAATAAAATATGGACAACTTTATGTTTTGTTCTAACTAATCTCCTATCTTTCTCATCCTACAAAAATAATACCTTAAGGGAGGATGTAGTCACATTATCTATGTTAATGGTTTTGTTTGGGATAATGACTCTCTCTCTAATAACCTCCCACAATTCATTCCCCATGACGAAGAATCTCATCCTAGTAAAATGCAAAAAATTGTTTCCATCAAAATCAAGTAATTAGCTAAATGTTTATTCCTCTATATGGTTAATCAACTAATTATTTATTCCTCCACGAGTGTCATTATCTTTTTTCATGTCATTTGGTACCTAGTATATATAGAAAGGGAGAGTTCCTCTAGTTCCAACTATTAACCAAAAGTCACTCACAATGGGGTTCATTCGGGGATTCTAACTTTTAAAATTTTCTATTGACAATTACTCAAATACCTAATAGTTAAAATAGTAAATAATTTATATACTCAAAAAATGGAAAAATATGTACAATTAATATCGCAAATGAATAAGTGATACTCGTTATATTGCAATATTAAACCAAAGATAACAACAAAGGTAATTGTAAGGTAATCATAGTCTCTTCGAGTCAATATTTTTGTAGTCTTAAGTTTCCAACTGATAGATCAAAGTATAAAATAGAAAAATTTACATAAAATCCAGGTATACTAAGAAATCAATAACAATCATAAAGAGCAATACATGATAATTAAAGTGATAAAGAAACATTTGAACACTAGAATTTAAGCTTAGTCTTATTTGACCTACAAAAACTCTATAAGATTCACTTAAGAATTTCAAATCAAATATTAATCTTCTTCAGTAATGAAGAGAAAACCAATACAATTTGTCTTTTTTGAAGGACGAATACAAACCTATTAAGTTTGAAGTGTTTATAATTCTCTTTAACATGTTTCTAGGTCATTTAATTATAGAAACCTTCTCAAAAGTTACACAACACTCTTTATCCAAACTTTCTCATACTAAAATACAATATCATAAATAGGAATTAAAATATACCCAATATACGAGGTAGCTTGACACAAAATCAATAGGACAAACTAGTTTTTGGTGAGTCTCAAACTTGATTTAAGCTTTGGACATAAGGGTTCAAAGCCCAACTTGAAACATCACCATACTTATAAACAACCTT
Source organism: Erythroxylum williamsii (assembly GCA_027564335.1). Lineage (NCBI taxonomy): Eukaryota > Viridiplantae > Streptophyta > Magnoliopsida > Malpighiales > Erythroxylaceae > Erythroxylum > Erythroxylum williamsii. The sequence continues at coordinate 1,850 of JANITW010016104.1, read as the reverse complement.
AATTATCTTCTCTCCTCTTTTTTGACTTCTTATGGTTCTAGTTTAAAGGGGAAAAAGCATATAATTCTACAGTGGGGTTGATCCCAACCTACTTAGGCTCCGATTGAGAATCAAGATGAAAAATATAAGAAAAGATAAGGAAGAGAGTTTAAATCGCAAAGACTGGTCGACCACACTGCTTCACTAATTGACTAAAGTGTTTGGTAGAGACTAAGGTACAAACTCACTAAAATAAAAAATTTCAAGGAAAAAGCTATATTAGTTAACCGTTTAAGTGTATTGGTTAGCTAATAAGGATAAGTGGTCAATAAGTATATGCATCCAAAATCAAAGCAAACTCATTGGAAAGAATAACTTCTTCAATGAAGTGACATTGGTTGACCATAATAGGACATTAATTGACTAATTTATCTAAATGGTCACCTAAAATAGTGAACACAAAATCAGCAAACTCATTGAGGTTAAGGATACTAGTTGATTGCACTAAAATATTGGTCGACCAATTGACCAGATAACTTGAGAAACAACCCGTTGAACTCAAATTGAAAACATCAAAACACTTAATAAATCATGGGAATATCAATCAAGAACTATCATAAACATTAAAAGAGACTTTAGTCATATAAAAGCATATCTGATTCTCTCCTAATATCCTTATTCGTTGGTTTATTGAAATTATTATCCAATCGATCTAACACAACACAAGTTTTAATTTAATATCCTTATTTACATATAATCACTAAGTTTAGGTTTATAACATAAAAAATAGTTCCTTATTCATAGTGCAATCCTAAACATTTAATGTTAAAGATTTACAGTCAAATTGATACGTAAAAGTAAGATGTGACAAATTTCCAAAGCATGAGCTAATAACTACCTCTTGTTGAGCATTGCCTATGACTTTTTCAAATAATGATTATTTTTTCAATTCATTAGAAGCATATCCTCCTTCTTATCTCCCTCAATTGGTTTAGTAGTTGGCTATTTTGAAAAATCAGTGATCATTCATGTTTTCTTTAAGGGATAATTTCTTCACATTATATATAAGCATTTTCAAGACCTTCGTATATACAAGAAGGTTATATTTATCAAGATAAAAAGAATAAACCCTTTAAAAATAGTACTATTGTCTTTACTACATATCATTTGCTCATTCTTTTTTAATAACCCCATATAAGCTTGGTTTCTTGTTGTTGTCTAATCAAAACAATATAAATTGAATGCTATCTATACCAATTAGAGGCAAGCGCACCCCATCGATAAGTAATATAAAATGGTAAGAACAGGATATCGTACCCAAGGGAATTCTAACACACAAGACAATTAAATTAAACGATGAAAAAGACGATCAAGAATTGATTGATTTAAAAATAAAATCAAATAAAGTAAGCAAATAAAGGAAATATGAAAAATGTAAGGTATGAATTGAAACGACTAGATTTAATCAAATGATAGAAATCGATTATTGTAGCGCCCCCTCACCGTAGGGTACACATCGAGACGCCCGAAGGTCGCTCCGATACGTATCCCACGATAAGGGCGCACTACCAGAACATTTCCACTAAAATCTATATGGCATCGAAATAAATAAAACCACAATATAACAGAAACCAGTAAATTTAAAACCAAAATATCAATCTGATACAGTCATCCAATAGCAGAATAGACAGGTCTATCAGTCCCCTAAACAAAACTCAAAAAGGAAACTGATACAAACGTCTATCCTAAGTCATCCTCAAAAGTCCATCCCAGCTGACCGACCTGTGTGCCATCGCTTCTCTTGCCAACACGCTCGCACGGCAGGAAAAGACTATCTCCGGAGCTAGGGGTCTACTCTATCGATCCTGAAA
>JANITW010015997.1:0-10066 GCA_027564335.1 Erythroxylum williamsii | reverse complement strand
ATTCCATCGTAAAATTACGACGGAAAAATTCGGTCGGTAAGTTTAGCTTCGGGCATTTCACCGACCGATTTTTGCTCCACCATATTCCGTCGGTGATTAATTCCACCGACGGAAATCTGATATTTACCAACGGAAAGTTCCGTCGGTAAAACACTTATTTCTTGTAGTATTACATAGTAGAGAGGCTGTTTCCAGTAAACCCACATGCAAATGAGACAATATATAAATGATGCAAGTAACATAAACAATTCATAAAACGTAAAATAAATGAAAACATCAGTAAAAGAGAAATAAAAGCACTAAAGAAAACTGATAATAACACTAATAACCAAAATAGTAAAACCACAAAACTAGGGGTTAGACAACGCAATAAAATAATAGTAAAAAAATAAAATAAAATAAAAATAAAAATATATAAGAATAAGAATAAATAAATAAATAAAATTAGGTAATTACTTAATTGAAAATCTACATTAAGACAAGGTTGCAATGGCAAGTGTTAATTTTCAAATTTCCGTTAAATAAGTTATTAAATACACTTAATAATCTGTAAATTACATTCACCTACTAACAAAGATGTAATGAACCCACTAATGCTTATTTTATTGCTGGAAGTACAATAAAATAGATTAATGTTAACTTCAGTTTCTCACTTTTTTATGCTTCATCTAATCTGAGAAAAGTGACACATCAACTAATACTAGAATAACAAAGTCTAACCTAACACACACCAACTGGAACTTTAACTTGTCAAAATAATTCATCATCCTCTATATACATATATGCTTAGACGAGGAGAGTAAGATTATAGTGTGTTCATGGCTAGAATTCTTCTCAACTTGGCTACCCAGTTGATGACTATTTCTTTTCTTTCTTCATTTTCCCTGATTTTGGTGACGAGTGAAGATCGCGGTTATGTTAGGATCGTTGACAAGAAGGAACTAGGTCTCAAGAAACAAAAACTTAGCCATTTTCGTGTGTATTGGCATGACATTCTCAGTGGAAGCAACCCTACCGCAGTCAGGATTGTGCCACCACCCTCCAACTCATCGGCGACAAGTTTTGGTTTCTTGGCCATGATCGATGATCCATTAACGGAAGGGCCTGACTTGACTTCCAAAATGGTCGGAAGAGCACAAGGGTTGTATGGATCAGCAGCACAGGAAGAACTTCGCTTGATACTGGCAATGAACTTCCTGTTCACCGAAGGGAAGTTCAATGGCAGCAGTATAACAATTCTTGGAAGTAACAAGGTTTCCTTGAATATCAGAGAGATGCCGGTGATCGGAGGGACTGGGATTTTCCGGCTGACGAGGGGATATGTTCAGGCAAGTACTTATTATTTCAACCGGAGTTCTGGAGATACCACGGTGGAGTACAATATCTATGTTTTGCATTATTGAAACTAAGGATGTCAAAATCCGGTTGACCCGATTTAGATGCTTATTGTGTAGCATATTCCCATTGTCTTCAACGAATTTGTAGTTTAAGTTACAAATTGTGAATACTAACTTTTAGGATTGGTCCCTCAAGTTTGAGTCTCATCTGAAATTCAGTTCAACCAAAACTAAACTAACCTGTTGACTTCAGGTTAGATATGAACTTGATTACTGTACCAAATTGGAGAAGAATAATTTGACGTTAAAAAAGAAAAGAATCATTTATCTCCCTCTTTTAAATTGTTTCATTTGCTCAAAATATTAACGTTTAAAAAACCTGATCGTAAGTTAAATTGATAAGATAAAAAATTTTAGGTTTAATATTTAAACGGTATTAGATTGTTATAAAATTGATTAAAAATTAAATAAAATTGAAGAGTTTGAAGTATGATTAAAGGAGATTGTCCTTATCCATAAAAAAAGTTAAAATTTAATTAAAAAAGCGATAGTTAAATAAAAATGTATTTTATTTATTTTGATATATAAAAATCAATTAAATTACTAAAACTAACTAATCAATTAATAAATGGATTAATGTTTAACAACAAAAAATATAAAAATAAATCAAATTGAAAATTTTGAAACTGAATTAGAAAGTTAAATGGCTCAAAATTTTTGCGACTAAGTTGGTTGAACTAATTCAATTTTTTATCATTGCAAAATATTATTAGGTATGAAATTTAGGTCGAGATCGGATCGGCCCAATCCAACCGTAGCACTGATCCGATTTTTTAAAACAATTGGACTTCAGGCAAGGTCTGAGCTCAGACTATCTAAGCTCAGTTAGCCCGAGATCTAATAATTATAAGAAAAATGATGTCATTTTATAGAAAGTGGTGACATTTTTCTATTTTTTAATTAAAAAATTAAGTCAAGTCTAGCATGAGTCTGTCAAAATGATGTCGTTTGTCGAGCTCGAACTTGAGGGCTGGGTCGAGGTCGATCTTGGGCTTGTTAAGAAGTGAAAAGATTTAGAGAGGAGAAAATTGTTTAGAAGAAAAGGTTGTATTTCACTTGAATGATTTAGTTTAAGTGCAAAGAGGTATTTATAGGTTCAAAAATGACTCTTCATATCTAAGTATATGAACCCATTAATGAACCCAAATAAATAAATTATATATGAACTCAAAACCATACATGGACTAGTATTTAATTATGTAACTTATACATGAACATTATTAAACTCCTAACAATGAACTTAAACATCTATGTATCTAGACTAACTTTAGATTCACAACTTAACAAAGTCACAATAGGTTACTTCTTTGAACCCCATGTAATAGCACAATCACCTATAAAAAATACGAAACCAATTGTGCTTTTTTATCATTAATATCTCCCACAAAATCACTATAAAAAAAAACCAACATGCCTAAAATCAACAGATGATGTATTGAGCAATCCATAGTCAGTTGTACCTTTGATATATCAAAGAATCCTCTTAGCTGCCTTCATATGATTATAAGTAGGTGCTTGTATGAAACGACTTATCAATCCAACAGCAAACAGAATATCTAGACTTATACATGTCAAGTATCTCATGCATCCAACAAGGCTTTTAAATACAGAAGAATCTTTCTTAGCTCCATCTTCAAACTTTGTCAATTTAATTCCATATTCCATGGGTGTAGTCACCGGATTGCAATCAAGCATTTAGAACTTCTTCAATATTTCTTTTGCATATCCTTCATGTGAAATAAAAATTTCGTCTTTCATTTGCTTCAACTCCAAACCCAAATAGTATGACATCAATCCAATATTTGTCATCTCAAACTAGAAAGGCATAGCTTTCCTGAACTTTTGAAACAATCTCGAGTTATTACCCATTATCTTGGAAGTACTTATCGATGCGAGTATTCCATGCCCTTGGTACTTACTTTAGCCCATACAATGCCTTTTTCAATCTTAAGACCTTTTCTTTGTGACCTTTGATTATAAAGTCAATTGGTTGTTCAATAAAGACTTCTTCTAGAAGATCGCCATTTAAAAAAGCTGACTTTACATCAAGTTAATAGATCTTCCACTTCATTTAAGCTACAAAAGAAATCAACAAACAAATAGTCCCCATACGAGCAACAGATGCAAATACTTCATCATAATCCACTCCATGCTTTTGCTTGTAGCCTTTAGCAACGAGTCTTGCTTTATATTTCTCTACATCTACATTGGCATTCTTTTTTATCTTGTAGACTCATTTAACTCCAATAACTTCATGATCTTTAGGAAGAGTTGATAACTCCCAAGTATTATTTTTCTCTATTGCCTTTATCTCCTCGTCCATGACTTGTCTCCATCTTTTGTCCTTCACAGCCTCCCTAAAATTTAAAGGTACACTATCCACAAGCAGACAAAAGAAATTACTTACATCAACATCATTGATTTCTTCTTATTGTTCATAAATATCATAAATATTCCTTATTTTTCATGCTCCATCACTTAAACTTTCTCCATGCATGGACGAAGAAGAATGAGGCGTATTTGGAGAAGCAGGTGGAGTTGTCTCTTGAATATTTATTGTGGTTTCTTGCTTTTGATCTTCAAAGTATAGGAAAAAATCATAAGTGATTTCTTGTGTCTCCTAATCCCATATTGCTTCTTCATCAAATTTGACATCTCTGCTTATAACAATCCTTCCATTGCTTGGATCGTACAATCGATAGCCTTTGAAATTTTGGTCATATCCAATAAATACATGCTTAACACTTCAATCATCAAGCTTGGATCTTTCTTGTTGCGGCATATGAGCATATGTTATACTTCTAGAAACTCTTAGATGAGCAATACTAGGCTTCATTATATTCCACGCTTGTGGCGGAGGTTGATCTTTGACATTTCTCGTTGGAAACCGATTTGACAAATAAACTGCACAAGAAACAACTTCAACCCAAAATTCTTTAGGCATATTTTTGGCCTTCAACATATATAAAGTCATGTTAAGAATTGTTCTATTCTTCCTTTCGGCTACTCCTTTTTGTTGGGGTTATCTTGGGACTGTTAACGGACGACAGATTCCATGTATTTCCAGAAATCAAGAAACCCCTTAGATGTGAACTCGCCTCCTCTAACGGACCTTAGGGCTTTAATTGTATATATAATTTTATTCTCCACAAGTGCCTTAAACTTCTTAAATGCTTCAAATGCTTTTCATTTTTTTCTTTAGGCAATAAACCCATGTTTTTCTACTATAATCATCAATGAAAAATAAGAAGTATCTACTTTTACCCATTGATAATGGTTTGATTAGTCCACACACGTCAGTATCAATAAGTTGAAGTGGTGCAGTTGCTCTTGTCACCGCTTATTTTGAAAAACTCCTTCTTGAATGCTTACCTAGTAAACATGCTTCATATAAATGATGTAGGTGGTTGACAGAGGGTATTCCTTTTACCATGTATTTATCTCCCAATGCATTGAGTGTGCTAAAATTCAAATTTCCAAATCTCATATGCCAATGTTATACTTCATCTTTCATATCCACCTTTAAACATCTTGCTTCGATTGTCTTGATATTTAACATAAACATTCTATTCTTCGACATAAACATCTTAGCAATCAATTGAGCATGTTGATCTCTAAGACAATGACAACAATTTTTCATGTGGATTTCATATCCTTTTTCAAGAAGTTGCCCCAAAAATAAAATATTACTTTTCAATTTAGGCGCATAATAGATATCATTAATAAGTTTACGACTTCCATCTCTTGAAGAAATTAGAATGGTACCTTTTTCACGAATTTGAATCTTTGACAAATCTCCAAAAGAAACGTTGCCTTCTACCTTTTCATCAAGTTCCACAAATTTCCCTTTATCTCCACACATGTAATTGCTTGCTCCATTATCTATGAACCATGTACTTTCATCCTTACTTGTATTATCTTTAAGTGCTAGCAATAAAGTGGGCTCTTCGTCTTTGCTTGTTATCAATAATATTGACTTGCTTCTCAACTTGATTAGGCGTAGCATAATATTTCCAAGAAAAATGTCCAAATTTATGACAATTGTAGCATTCAACATTAGACTTATCATACCTCCTCTCATTTTGTCTAAAATTGTAACCTCCTCTTCCTTTTCCTCTTCCTCTTCCTCTTGATTTTCCTTGGACTTTGTTGATTGTTTTCATCATTGTTGGCATTGTTATAATTTCCTTTACTTCTTCCTCCATAACTTCGTCCTCGACCTCAACCATATCCTTGACCACATCCTCGTCCTCTTCCTCTTTGATTGCTTTCTCCATCATCATCTTTTAACACAACCCTTGCTTTAAGTTCTTGCTCCAAAGGTTCTTCTTGCCTTTTCTTGATTTTGTCTTTGTGAGCTTGTAAAGAGCCCTCTAGTTGTTCAAGTGTTAAAGAGTCTAGATCTTTAGACTCCTTAATGATGCAAACCACATAATCAAACTTTAAGTTCAAGGAACGAAGAATCTTCTCTACTACTCGAACATCTTCAACTTGATCTCCATATCTCTTCATTTGATTCACAGTGGCCTTCACTCGTGAACAATAATCCAAGATTGATTTGGATTCCCTTATGTGCAAAGATTCAAAATCACCTTGCAATGATTGGAGTCAAATCTTTTTTACCTTATCAATTCTTTGAAAGGAACTTTGCAAAATCTCACATGCTTCCTTTGAAGTAGTCGCATCGGCCACCTTCTCAAACGTTGAATCATCTAGACATTGATGGATGAGGGTGAGGGCTTATTGATCCTTCTTCTTAATCTTTACCAAAGCATCTTTCTCATTTTGAAACAAATCGGCTTCACTTTGAGGTTGCATAAAACCTTTCTCTACAATCTCCCAAGCATCTTGTAAGCCAAGCACGACTTTCATGCGAAGACGTCATGTTTCATAATTTTCTTTTGTGAGGCGAGGGAATTGAAATGAGTATTTGCCATTTTTCAAAGAATCTGGCTGATACCACTTTGTTAAGAAGTGAGAAGGTTTAGAGAGGAGAGAATTGTTTAGAAGAAAAGGTCATATTTCACTTTAATGATTTTGTTCAGGTGTAAAGAGGTATTTATAGGTACAAAAATGACTTTTCATATCTAAGTACATGAACCCATTAATGAACTAAAATAAATAAATCATACATGAACTCTAAACCATCCATGGACCAATATTTAATTATATAACTAATATATGAACATAATTAAACTTCTAACAATAAACTTAAACATCCATATATTTAGACTAACTTTCAAATTACTCTTCAATAGGTCGGCTACCTTAGTTTCAATCAGATTTCGGATAGAGTCTCGACTTAACCCATTGTGATCCTTAAATATTATCACTTTGATAAGCTCGCTCAGGCTTAGGTTTTGGATTCGGATTGTACATTTGCTATCTCAACTCACCCAACTTATTACCATCCCCACAGCCACTATACCTCTTTTGAAAATTATTTTCTGTTTCCTTTTTTATTTCAAGAAATGTCATTTTGGTACTAGAGTAGAAAGATGATAAGGGTAGTTGGGCATTCCTAGTGCCACTTGGTCTACCAAATCATACGAGGTTTGACTAAACCAAATTTTCTATTTCTACATTCTAGTGCTTAAACACCGAAAGCTATATGGTCATTTTCCACTATAATTGTAACCCAATATTTAATTCACATCTTTATTATTAATAAATGCAAACCAATATTTAATTAATCCATTTTAACCATCCTTCAATCTAACTTCAAATTAATGTATTAAATTTTAACCGATCGAGATATGATACCGAATTAAAATTTATGGATCAGCTTAATTTGATATAAACAATTAAAATTAAAATAAATAAATAATATCAGTTAGTTATTAAAACTAAAATAACATTTTTTTATCACAATTCAAATTAATTGATTTAAATTTTAAATGAAATTTAGGGTGTGAAAAAAAATCCCAAAGCTCACCGTTTCTGAAACCATCAAATATTTTTTGACATATTGAAACAACATTTTTATTATATAAAGATAAAATTACGTACTATTAGACATATTCAAATCGTACTTTACTGTAAGACTTCGAACTAAATGTGAAGAAATGAAGATAATAATCATTGAAAATGGGCTCCAAAGAAAAGTGAAAAGTTCTTTATTTATTTTATGGTTTTCGTACCTTACAAACTTAGCAACATAAACTAAATTCCCATAAAACTGCCGTTGTCAGATTTGGTCGGAAGAAATGAAAACAAAACTTAAACATTCTCTTCTTTTTTTTTATATTTATGCATATAAGTGGAAGAAACAACTTTCATGTCATACAAGAATTTCTGAACTAACACTCTCAAAGTTTCCAAAGTTCTCAACAATGGCTAAAGCCTCAACCTTCACTACCCAATTCACCATTCTCTTCCTTCTCTCATCTTCTCTTTCCATCTTTCAGGTCAGCGGGAAAGAAAGTGAAGATCCGTTTGTGAGAACCATGGACAGGAAGCTCCTTGGCATGGAAAAGGAAAAGCTTAGCCATTTCAAGATATACTGGCATGATATCATCACAGGTCCAAGTCCAAGTGCGATCCAGATCGTGCCACCGCCGAAGAACACCTCGAAAACAGCCTTTGGGTTGGTGAGAATGATCGATAACCCTTTAACGTTGGGACCTGAATTGAGCTCAAAGATGGTGGGTAGAGCACAAGGGTTCTATGCACAAGCTTCACAGGAAGAGATCGGGTTGCTGATGGCCATGAACTTTGCTTTCATTGAAGGTAAGTATAATGGCAGCACCATCACGGTTCTGGGGCGGAACAGGGTGTTTTCGAAGGTGAGGGAGATGCCGGTGATCGGAGGAAGTGGGCTTTTCCGGTTTGCCAGAGGGTATGCTCAGGTAAGAACTCAGAAGTTTGATGCGAAGACAGGAGATGCTACAGTAAAGTATAATTTGTACGTATTGCATTATTGATGATGTCTTTGTCTCTTGGGGGACCTTTCCACTTTGGTTGTCGTCTTTCCGATAGTAAGAACAATGGCAGTGAATTTGGTGAGTGGTTGAAATAGTTGGTTTTCTTTTTCTTGGAAAAGGAAGACTTGTAATGTGGAATGCAGTTTGGTGTCATGTTGATTTTTGCATAATATGTATTCACATTACTCCACATTTTGCCTTTTTTTGATTAAATTTTTACACCTATATATTGTGTAGAATTTTGTGTCCATTAAAAAGTAACGTATTCACCAGTACCGAAAATTATTGTGTCCCCTGTTTTTCGAATTCAGATCTCCTGTCTAATATTACGGTGTTTTATTGTGTCCAATAAATTTCAGCTATTTATTTATGTGGATCTTATATAAGTCCCGCGTAGACCCCACGTGGGTCCCACAAAATAAATAATTGAGATTTCATGAGACAGAATAAGACAGAGTAATATTAGACAGAGAATCTTGGTTCTGTTTTCCTTTACATTCAACTCATTTTCTTTCTCAATTAATAAATGGATTTTTTCAGTACAGGTAAATACATTCTCATTAAAAAGTGCATATATTTTTTTAAAAAAATTAATTTTGTATTAAAATTTTAAAGTTTTCACTTTACTGATTAATATCCAAAATTCGTGTAAATTATATCAAAACATTATTTTTATTGATGTAATTAAAGATGGACATTGACATTAGATAAATTAATTTTTTTATCTTTTAAAAAAGTTCGATACTAAAGTAAAAAAATTTCAAAAATTAGATACTTTTGAGTATATTATCCCTTCAATAAATTATTACATCTATTTGATAATTTATTTAATATATATTTTAAATAAATAAAATTTATTAAAATACCATTTTGTTATGTTTTATAAAAGTTATTGAAAATTCACATCACTAAATTTAGTTATTAAATTGTAAATAAAGAGGAATCTAAAATTATCAAATAACTTTTAACATAGATGCTACCTTATAAACATTGTATATATCAGTTTGGTATACGAATGTTCAATTTTATGAAAAAGAGAATGAAAAATATGAAATTAAAAATGGAAGTTTAACTAATCATTTCAGGAATGAAAAAAAAAAAAGGTGCGTTCTACTGGTATCATTCTCTTCCACTAACCTTTAACAAAAGGTAAGCACTATGGCCTTTGTTTTTAAACAACAGATTAAATTATTTATTAGCTGATTTTATTACCGGTTCGCAGATAGTTAATTATATCAGCTGATTTGATCAGTAGATAATATCAACTATTTATTAAAAATATTTGGTAAAATTAATTATTTAGTATTAACTGTTAATGTCTAAAATGAATTATGAGAGCATGACTTTAAAAAAATAAAAGTATAAATATTATATTTTTTATTATTTTGTTGAATGTTCTTATAATAATTTAGATTTAAATATTTAATTTTATAAAAATTAAGTTTATAATTTTAATATAATGATAATAATAATAATCTAACGTTAAATTTTCTATTTATATGAATGATACAACGAGCTACGTCATATTAGTATTTCGTATAATATGTATGAATTTTATTATTTAATAAATTAAAAATATCTATTATTATAGTATAACATAAATACGATATATAGTAGTTATATACTAAAAATATTAATTTGATGTGACTCTTTATGTTCAAAATTTTAATATTATGGTATTTTTAAATGTAAAATAATATTATAAAATTAAATAAAGATTAAAAAGTTTAATTAACCCATTTATTA
>JANITW010015969.1:0-10067 GCA_027564335.1 Erythroxylum williamsii | reverse complement strand
CCAATTTACAATTAAATACCGAAAAATCATGAATGCATGTACCTATGAATATATGCATATGCAGTAGACCAGTTCCTATATGATTAGAAGCCAGTAATATGCTCAGTCAATGAATGCAGTGAAATCCTATCAGTCTATCCTAATATTACCATAATACCCTTGCTGACAGTAACGGGATGTTACAGTGCACACATTTTTTGAATGTGCATTTTCGTAACGTTTTATGTCCATTTCCAAAAAATGCCACAGAATGTGCATTTTTGTGATGTTTTATGAACCTTTCCAAAAAAGTCATAGAATATGATTTTTGTGATGTTTCATGCCCGTTTTTTGAATGTGCATTTTCATTACGTTTTAAGCACGTTTCCAAAAAAAATGTCACAGAATGTACATTTTCATGACATTTTATGCACTTTTTTAATTGTGCATTTTCGGGACGTTTTATGCACGTTTCCAAACAATGTCACAAAATGTGCATTTTTGTGATGTTACAGAATGTGCATTTTTGTGACACTTTATGCACGTTTTTTTAATGTGCAATTTCATGATGTTTTATGCAAGTTTCTAAAAAACGTTGTAGAATGTGACTTTTCGTGAACTTTTATTCACGCTTTTTGAATGCGCATTTTCATGACGTTTTATGCACGTTTCAAAAAAATCGTCAAAAAATGTGCATTTTCGTGACATTTCTTGCACATTTTTTGAATGTGCATTTTTGTGATGTTTTATGCACGTTTTTTGAATGTCCATTTTCGTGACGTTTTATGCAGGTTTAAAAAATTGTCACAGAATTTGCATTTTCGTGATATTTCACGCACATTTTTTGAATGTGTATTTTCATGACGTTTTATGCATGTTTCCAAAAAATGTCACAGAATGTGCATTTTCGTGACGTTTCATGCACGTTTTTTGAATGTGCATTTTTGTGATGTTTTATGCATGTTTTTTGAATGTACATTTTCGTGACGTTTTATGCACGTTTATAAAAAACGTCACAAATTTGGCATTTTCGTGAAGTTTCACACATTTTTTGAATGTGTATTTTCATGACATTTTATGTACGCTTCCAAAATACGTCAGAGAATGTGCATTTTTGTGATGTTTTATACACGTTTTTTGAATATGCATTTTCGTGACGTTTTATGCATGTTTCCAAAAAATATCACCGAATATGCATCCTTTGTGATGTTTTATGCGCGTTTCACAAAAACGTCACAGAATGTGCATTTTTGTGACATTTCATGCACGTTTTTTGAATGAGTATTTTCATGACATTTTGTGCACATTTCCCAAATACGTCATAGAATGTCCATTTTCGTGACGTTTTATGCATGTTTTTTTAATGTACCTTTTCGTGATGTTTTATGCAAGTTTCCAAAAAACGTCACAGAATGTGCATTTTTCTGACGTTTCAAAAGAAATCACATAATGTGATTTTCGTGTCGTTTCAAGCACATTTTTCAATGTGCATTTTAATGACGTTTTATGCACATTTCCAAAAAAAGACGTAGAATGTGCATTTTTGTGACGTTTTATGTACTTTTTATTGTACTTTTTCGTGACGTTTATGCACGTTTGTTCAATATGTATTTTTTTTACATTTTATGCACATTTCCAGAAAATTTCGCAGAATGTGACTTTTCGTTACATTTTATGCGCATTTTTTTAATGTGCATTTTCGTGAAGTTTTATGCACGTTTCCAAAAAGTGTCACAGAATGTGCATTTTTTGTGACGTTTTATTCACGTTTCCAAAAAACGTCACAGAGCGTGCATTTTTGTGACGTTTTATATACGTTTCTATAAAACGCACAGAATGCTAAAAAATATCACAAAATGTGCATTTTCGTGATGTTTTATGCACGTTTTTTGAATGTGCATTTTATTGACATTTTGCACATGTTTTTTGAATGTGCATTATTTGTGACGTTTTATGCACATTTCCAAACACTGTTGCAGCATGTACATTTTCGTGACATATTACGCATGTCTTTTGAATGTGCATTTTTTACGTTTTATGCACGCTTAAAAAAAATGTCACAGAATGTGCATTTTCATGACGTTTTATGCACTTTTTTAAATGTGCATTTTCCTGACGTTTTATGTATGTTTTTTGAATGTGCATTTTCGTGACGTTTTATGAACGTTTTCTAATTGAGCATTTTTGTGACGTTTTATACACGTTTCAAAAAAACGTAGAATGTGCATTTTTGTGACGTTTTATGCACTTTTATGAATGTGCATTATCATGACGTTTTATGCACGTTCCCAAAAAACGTCCATGAATGTGCAGTTTCGTGACATTTTATGCACGTTTTTTTATTGCCCATTTTTGTGACGTTTTATACACGTTTCCAAAAAATCGCAGAATGTGACTTTTTTTTACATTTTATGCATGATTTAAAAAAATGTTGCAGAATGTTCTTTTTTATGACGTTTTATGCAAATTTCCAAAAAACGTCACAGAATGTGCATTTTTGTGACGTTTTATGCATCTTCTTTGAATGTGCATTTTTGTAACATTTTATGCACGTTTTCAAAAAAGTCGCAGAATGGGCATTTTAGTGATATTTTATGCACGTTTTTAAAAAACGTCACAGAATGTGCATTTTGGTGACATTTTCGCACCTTTTCAAAAAATGTCACAGAATGTACATTTTTTGATGTTTTATGAACGTTTCCAAAAAATGTCACAGAATGTACATTTTTGTGACATTTTATGCACTTTTTTGAATTTGCATTATCGTGATGTTTTATGCACGTTTCCAATAAACGTTACAGAATATGCATTTTTTTGACGTTTTATGCACATTTTGTATTGTGCATTATCGTGACGTTTTGAATCGTGCATAAAACGTCACAAAAATGCATTTTCTGCGACATCTTTTGAAAACGTGCATAAAATGTCACAAAAATCTACATTAAAAAAATGTGTATAAAACATCACAACAATGCACATTCAAAAAACATGCATAAAACGTCACGAAAACGTAGATTCAAAAAACGTGCATAAAACGTCATGAGAATGAGCATTCTGTGACATTTTTTGGAAATGTGCATAAAACGTCACGAAAATGCACATTAAAAAAAGGTACACAAAATGTCACGAAAATGCAGATTCTGCAATGTTCTTTAAAAACGTGCTTAAAATGTCACGAAAATCTGCATTAAAAAAATGTGCATAAAACGTCACAACAATGCACATTAAAAAAAGTGCATAAAACGTCACAAAAAAGCGCATTCAGAAACGTGCGTAAAATGCCACGAAAATGCACATTCGGCGCC
This sequence comes from Erythroxylum williamsii, assembly GCA_027564335.1. Classification (NCBI taxonomy): domain Eukaryota; kingdom Viridiplantae; phylum Streptophyta; class Magnoliopsida; order Malpighiales; family Erythroxylaceae; genus Erythroxylum; species Erythroxylum williamsii. The sequence continues at coordinate 6,783 of JANITW010015969.1, read as the reverse complement.
TTTTTTGGAAACGTGTAAAAAAGTCCCGAAAATGCACATTCAAGAAACATGCATCAAAAGTGACGAAAATGCACATTCTTTGATGTTTTTTAGAAACGTGCATAAAACGTGACAAAAATGCACATTCTGTGACGTTTTTGGAAACATGCGTAAAATGTTACAAAAATGCATAATAAAAAAAACGTGCGTAAAACGTCACAAAAATGCACATTATGTGACTTTTTTTGGAAACGTGCAAAAAAGTCAACAAAATGCACATTCTGTGATGTTTTTTGGAAACGTGCATAAAGCGTCATGAAAATTCACATTTTGTAACATTTTTTAGAAATGTGCGTAAAAACTCATGAAAATGCACATTCAAAAAACATGCATAAAACGTCAAAAAAATGCTTCCTGTGACATTTTTAGAAACATGCATAAAAGGTCACGAAAATGCACATTCAAAAAAGTGCATAAAACGTCATGAAAATGCACATTTTGTAATATTTTTTGGAAATGTGCATAAAACGTCAAAAGATGCACATTCTGTTACGTTTTTTGAAAAGATGCTTAAATGTCAGAAAGTGCACATTCTGCAACGTTTTTTGAAAACGTGCATAAAACATCACGAAAATGCCCATTTTGCGACGTCTTTTGAAAACGTGCATAAAACATCACAAAAATGCATATTCAAAGAAGATGCATAAAACGTCACAAAAATGCACATTCTGCGACAATTTTTTAAAACGTGCATAAAACGTTTAAAAAAGTCACATTCTACGATTTTTTGGCAACGTGTATAAATCATCACAAAAATATACAATCAGAAAACGTGCATAAAATGTCACGAAAATGCACTTTCTGGGACTTTTTTGGAAACGTGCAAAAAATGTCACGATAATGCACAATCAAGAATGTGCATAAAACGTCACAAAAATGCATATTCTGTGACGTTTATTGGAAACGTGCATAAAACGTCACTAAAATGTACATTCTGCAATATTTTTTTAAAACGTGCATAAAACGTTAAAAAAAGTCACATTCTGCGATTTTTTTCAAACGTGCATAAAACGTCAAATAAACGCATATTCTGTGAGGTTTATTGGAAAAATGCATAAAATGTCACGAAAATGCACATTCAAAAAAGTGCATAAAACGTCATGAAAATGCACATTTTGTGACATTTTTTGGAAATGCGCATAAAACGTCATTGGATAAAATGTCAAAAAATGCACATCCATTGACGTTTTTTGAAAAGGTGCATAAATGTCACAACAATGCGCATTTTGGGATTTTTTTGGAAACGTGCAAAAAATGTCACAAAAAACGACACAAAAATTGTGCAAAAACATCATGAAAATGCACATTATGTGACATTTTTTAGAAACGTGCATAAAATGTCAAAAATGCACATTCTGTGATATTTTTTGGAGACGTGCATAAAACGTAAAAAAATGTACATTCTATGACGTTTTTTGAAAAGATGCATAAATGTCACGAAAATGCACATTCGACGATGTTTTTTGAAAACGTGCATAAAACATCACGAAAATGCCCATTCTGCAACATTTTTCAAAAACGTGCATAAAACGTCACGAAAATGCACATTCAAAGAAGATGCGTAAAACGTCACGAAAATGCACATTCTGCGATGTTTTTTGGAAATTTGCATAAAACATCACAATAATGCACATTCTGCGACATTTTTTTTAAAACGTGCATCAAACGTCAAAAAAAGTCACATTCTGCGATTTTTTGAGACGTGTATAAAACGTCACAAAAATGCGCAATCAAAAACCGTGCATAAAACGTCACGAGAATGCACATTCTGGGACTTTTTTTGGAAACGTGCAAAAAACGTCACGATAATGCACAATCAAGAATGTGCATGAAACTTCACAAAAATGCGCATTTTGTGACGTTTATTGGAAACGTTGATAAAACTTCAAGAAAATATACATTCAAAAAAATGCATAAAACGTCATGAAAATGCACATTCTATCACACTTTTTGGAAACGTCCATAAAACGTCAAAAAATGCACATTCTGTTTCATTTTTTGAAAAGGTCCATAAATGTCACGAAAATGTACAATCTGTGATATTTTTTGAAAACATGCATAAAACGTTACAAAAATGTACTTTCAAAAAACGTACAAAAAACATAACAAAAATGCATATTTCGTGACGTTTTTTGGAAAAGTCACCACAATTCACATTCAAAAAACAGGCATAAAACGTCACGATAATGCACATTCAAAAAACATGCATAAAATGTCACGAAAACGCACATTCAAAACACGTGCATAAAACGTCATGAGAATGGACATTCTGTGACATATTTTGGAAATGTGCATAATGTCACAAAAATGCACATTCAAAAAAGGTACATAAAATGTCACGAAAATGCAGATTATGGACATTTTTTGAAAACGTCCTTAAAATGTCACAAAAATGCACATTCTATGACTTTTTTGGAAACGTGCTAAAAATGTCACGACAATGCACAATCAAGAATGTGCATAAAATGTCACAAAAATGCATATTCTATGACGTTTTGTTGGAAACGTGCATAAAATATCAGGAAAATGCATATTCAAAAAAGTGCATAAAATGTCATAAAAATGTGCATTCTATGACATTTTTTGAAGCGTGCATAAAACGTCAAAAAATGCACATTCTGTGACGTTTTTTGAAAAGGTGCATAAATGTCACAAAAATGCACATTCTGCGATATTTTTTGAAAACGTGCATAAAACGTCACGAAAATGCATATTCAAAGATGATGCATAAAACGTCACAAAAATACACATTCTGTGACGTTTTTTTGGAAATTTGCATAAAACGTCAAAAAAATGCACATTTTGCGACAGTTTTTTAAAACGTGCATAAAACGTCACGATAATGCACAATAACAAATGTGCATAAAACGTCACAAAAATGCATATTCTGTGACGTTTATTTGAAACGTGCATAAAACGTCACGATAATACACATTCAAAAAAGTGCATAAAACGTCACAAAAATGCCCATTCTGTGACAGTTTTTGGAAACGTGCACAAAACGTCAAAAAATGCACATTCTGTGACGTTTTTTGAAAAGGAGCATAAATGTCACCAAAATGCACATTCTGCGACATTTTTTGAAAACGTCCATAAAACATCACAAAAATGCCAATTCTTCGACGTTTTTTGAAAACGTGCATAAAACATCACGAAATTGGACATTCAAAGAAGATGCATAAAACGTCACGAAAATGCACATTCTACAACGTTTTTTGGAAATTTGCATAAAACGTCACAAAAATGAATATTCAAAGAAGATGCATAAAATGTCAAAAAAAGTGACATTCTATGATTTTTTGTAAACGTGTATAAAACGTCAAAAATAATGGGCAAACAAAAAAGTGCATAAAAGGTCACGAAAATGCACAATCTGGGATGTTTTTTGGAAACGTGCAAAAAACGTCGAAAAAAATGTCACAAAAAAGTGCATAAATTGTCCTGAAATTTTTTAGAAACGTGCATAAAACATCAAAAAATGCACATTCTGTGATACTTTTTGAAAACGTGCATAAAACGTCAAAAAATGCACATTCTGTCACGTATTTTGAAAAGATGTATAAATGTCACGAAAATGTACATTCTGCGATGTTTTTTGAAAACATGCATAAGCATCACGAAAATGCCCATTCTACGATATTTTTTGAAAACGTGCATAAAACGTCACGAAAATGCATATTCAAAGAAGATGCATAAAATGTCACAAAAATGCACATTTTGCGACGTTTTTTGGAAATTTGCATAAAACGTCACAAAAATGCACATTCTGTGACATTTTTTAAAACGTGCATCAAACATTTAAAAAAAGTCACATTCTGCGATTTTTTGAAACGTGTATAAAACATCACAAAAATGCGCAATCAGAAAACGTGCATAAAATGTCACAAAAATGCATATTCAGGGATGCTTTTTGGAAACGCTCAAAAAACGTCACGATAATGTCAAGAATGTGCATAAAACATCACAAAAATGCATATTTTGTGACGTTTATTGGAAACGTGCATAAAACGTCCGGAAAAAGCACATTCGAAAAAGTGCATAAAACGTTATGAAAATGCACATTCTGTTACATTTTTTGGAAATGTGCAGAAAACGTAAAAAAATGCACATTATGTGACATTTTTTGAAAAGGTGCATAAATGTCACGAAAATGCACATTCTGGGACGTTTTTTTTAAAACGTGCATAAAACGTCATGAAAATGCACATTTACGACATTTTTTTGAAATTTGCATAAAACGTCACAAAAAAAGCCCATTCTGCGAAAATTTTTTAAAACGTGCATAAAATGTCACGATAATGCACAATAAAAATGTGCATAAAACGTTACAAAAATGCATATTCTTCGACGTTTATTGGAAACGTGCATAAAACGTCACGATAATGCACATTCTTAAAAGTGCATAAAACATCACAAAAATGCACATTCTGTGACATTTTTTAGAAACGTGCATAAAACGTCAAAAAATGCACATTCTGTGACGTTTTTTGAAAAGGTGCATAAATGTCACCAAAATGCACATTCTGCAACGTTTTTTGAAAACGTGCATAAAACATCACGAAAATACCCATTTTGCGACGTTTTTTAAAAATGTGCATAAAACGTCATGAAAATGCACATTCAAAGAAGATGCATAAAACGTCATGAAAATGCACATTCTGTGACGTTTTTTAAAATTTTGCATAAAACGTCACAAAAATGAACATTCTACAACATTTTTTTAAAACGTGCATAAAACGTCAAAAAAGGTCACATTCTGCGATTTTTTGGAAACATGTATAAAATGTCACAGAAATGGGCAATCAGAAAACGTGCATAAAACGTCATGAAACTGCACATTTTGGGATGTTTTTTTGAAATGTACAAAAATGTCACAAAAAATGACAGAAAAACCGTGCAAAAACGTTATGAAAATGCACATTATGTGATATTTTTTGGAAACGTGCATAAAACGTCAAAAATGCACATTCTGTGATATTTTTTGGAGACGTGCATAAAACCTAAAAAAATGCACATTCTATGACATTTTTTGAAAAGATGCATAAATGCCACGAAAATGCACATTCGACAATGTTTTTTGAAAACGTACATAAAACATCACGAAAATGCCCATTCTGTAACGTTTTTCGAAAACGTGCATTAAACGTCACGAAAATACACGTTCAAAGAAGATGCATAAAACGTCACGAAAATGCACATTTTGCAACGTTTTTTGGAAATTTGCATAAAACGTCACAAAAAAGCACATTCTGCGACATTTTTTTAAAACGTGCATCAAGCGTAAAAAAAGCCACATCCTGTGATTTTTTGAAACATGTATAAAACGCCACAAAAATGCACAATCAGAAAACGTGCATAAAACGTCATGAAAATGCACATTCTGGGACTTTTTTGGAAACGCGCAAAAAACGTCACGATAATGCACAATCAAGAATGTGCATAAAACGTCACAAAAATGCATATTCTGTGACGTTTATTGGAAACGTGCATAAAACGTCAGGAAAATGCACATTCGAAAAAGTGCATAAAACGTCACAAAAATGCACATTCTGTGACACTTTTTTAGAAAAGTGCATAAAACGTCACGAAAATGCACATTCAAAGAAGATGCATAAAACGTCACAAAAATGCACATTCTGCGATGTTTTTTGGAAATCTGCATAAAACGTAACAAAAATGCAAATTCTGCGACATTTTTTTTAAAACTTGCATCAAACGTCAAAAAAAGTCACATTCTGCGATTTTTCTTAAACATGTATAAAACGTCACAAAAATGCGCAATCAGAAAACGTGCATAAAATGTCACAAAAATGCACATTCTAGGATGTTTTTTGGAAACGTGCAAAAGACGTCACGGTAATGCACAATCAAGAATGTGCATAAAACGACACAAAAATGCATATTCTGTGACGTTTATTGGAAACGTGCATAAAACATCAAAAAATGCACATTCTTTGACGTTTTTTGAAAAGGTGCATAAATGTCGCAAATATGCACATTCTGCGAAGTTTTTTGAAAACGTGCATAAAATGTCACGAAAATGCACATTCAAAGAAGATGCATAAAACATCGTAAAGATGCACATTATGCGACATTTTTTGGAAATTTGCATAAAACGTCACAAAAATGTACATTCTGCGACAGTTTTTTAAAACATGCATAAAACGTCACGATAATGCACAATCAAAAATGTGCATAAAACGTCACAAAAATGCATATTTTGTGACGTTTATTGGAAACGTGCATAAAACATCACGATAATGCACATTCATAAAAGTGCATAAAACGTCACAAAAATGCACATTCTGTGACATTTTTTTAAAACGTGCATCAAACGTCAAAAAAAGTCACATTTTGCGATTTTTTTGAAACGTGTATAAAACGTCACAAAAATGCGCAATCAGAAAACGTGCATAAAACATCATGGAAATGCACATTCTGGGACTTTTTTCGGAAACGTGCAAAAAACGTCACGATAATGCATACTCAAGAATGTGCATAAAACGTCACAAAAATGCATATTCTGTGATGTTTATTGGAAACGTGCATAAAACGTCAGAAAAATCCACATTCAAAAAAGTGCATAAAACGTCATGAAAATTCACATTCTGTGACATTTTTTGGAAACGTGCATAAAACGTCAAAAATGCACATTCTACAATGTTTTTTTATGTACATACTAGGTAATTGCTCACCATGCATATGTACCATGTGTACCTATGTGCACCAGGTGCATGTACTATA